>CAJNDS010000524.1:457080-669580 GCA_905221605.1 Symbiodinium natans
ATAATACATAGTACATACGACATAATAAATATGTAACATATAATACATAATACATAACACATAATACATAATACATAATACAGAATACATAATATAAAACATATAATATATAATTCATAATACATAGTACATAAAACATAAAACATAATATAGAATTCATAATACATAATTAATACATAATACATAATACATAATACATAATACATAATACATAATACATAATACATAATATACAATATACAATATTTATTTATTTCTACGCATAGGACCCGCAGGACCAGGCGGACAGACAAGCAGACCAGAGGACCAGAGGACCAGGGAACCACAAGACCAGGGGACCACGGGACCAGGGGACCACGGACCACGGCCAGAGAACCACGGGACCAGAGGACCACGGGACCAGAGGACCACGGGACCAGAGGACCACGGGACCAGAGGACCACGGGACCAGAGGACCACGGGACCAGAGGACCACGGGACCAGAGGACCACGCAGGTGGGCGGGATGGCTTATTTTTTTTTTTGATGCTTATTATTTTTTTTATTGATCCCTATTATTTTTCTTTTTGATGCTTATTATTTTTTTTTTGATGCCTATGCCTAATGAAATGGTATAGAAATGGCATAATACAGTAATACAACAATAGAGCAAATTAATACGAAGATAAACGAGCAAAAAAAACAATCTAGAACACAAAGTATGTAGAACCTGCAGCCACAAAATTATACATTCAATGCAAGAAGAATACGGCAATATGCTTATATAAGGGCATTAATACCAAAATCAAGTAAACAATTTAACCATAAACTCCTATAATTATG
Source organism: Symbiodinium natans (assembly GCA_905221605.1). NCBI lineage: Eukaryota > Dinophyceae > Suessiales > Symbiodiniaceae > Symbiodinium > Symbiodinium natans. The sequence goes on from CAJNDS010000524.1 coordinate 457,902, forward strand.
TAGTAACCGACTTGATTAAACAATACTAACATACTCGCATAACAATATGACATATAATCGACATGAAAAACAAAAGAGCACGGTAGCAAAACCTCATAGAAACACAATGGCATAGAATATAGTCATCCAATAAGAGTACAATCGTCTCAATATTATGAGATTGTAACAATGTAAAATGATGATCTTCTACTAGAATGCAGAAAACATAACAGCAATACTCACAACAATCGTACTGATGCAAATGCTCAAAAGTGTTGGCTCGCTGCAGGGAGGCAGGACAGGACGACATTCAAACCAAGCAGCACGCGAGACCATGCCGAAGCTGGTCGGCGTCTCCCTGGCGCTGCTGGAGTCGAAGGAAGGCGTCTTTCCTGGGATGGCCCTTAAAACCCCTTAGGGCTTGGGGCTTAGGGTTTATAGGGTTTAGGGTTAGGGTTTAGGGTAACCCTCTGAAAAAATACTCCTGAATATGATCCTCTTAAAACCAATGAGGGAAAACACAAGATGTCCCAAGCGCCTACCGAGTTTCCCAGCCGCCGAGGGTGGGCCACGGCCGGCGACAGAGCGAGCATCGCGAGCAACGATCGAAACATGGCGTCAGAGGCGGGAGATGCTGGAGGCGACAGAGTGCGTTGCGCGTTTGTCCTACGCAGCACGGGAGCCAGAGTGTGGCCCGCGCGTCCACTCTCATGCCCCTTGCTTCATTTGGGAAGTTCTCGAAAATTGGGTCCCTTCTGGGGTCCTTATCATAAGGCGGAGGGTACCCGAAAGGGACCATAATTTAGATAACTCACCATTTCGGGCAGCATGTGACAGAGCATGCCAACTGCAAGCATCAAACTAACCACGACTGAAGGGAGAAGGGAGATCACTTTGCCTTTTGGACTTATTGATCATTGCCATTCAGTAACTCTAAGACTCTAAGACTCTAAGACTCTAAGACTCTGAGACTCTGAGACTCTGAGCTCGCTGCAAGTGCAGAGGGGTGGACCTTTGCGAGGCTTCCATGTGCAGAGGCGCGTCTCGCCACTCAACGGCACGCAATATCAGACAGTTGAAGCCATGGAGTCCGGCCCTTCTTCATCCGGAAGATCCGGGCTTTCTCTTCGCAATAGCTTCCTGTAAGACGAGGCAGCCGTGAACACACACATATATGTCCGTGTGTGTCTGAATGCATATATATATATATATATGTAGTTAGGTGTATAGTTGCAGCATGCAACAGAAGGATTCACTCGACTGCTGGATGATGTCATGTGACACTGGCTGCAAGTGAGACCACCGGCATAAAATGCTGCCTGTCGCTGCACTGGTTACCAGCCTCACCAAATCGACGTTGCCTTCCCAAGCCGCATCATGAAGAGTTGCATTGGGGCCAGCCTTCACACCAACGCGCAAGATTGATCAGATCAGATTCTCCAATTCTCAATGCCCAGAAACTCCACCCGCCTGAGGGGTCTCACCCTTCTTCCTTGCCTGGCCATGAGATCGACGACCCGACACATCTTGACGATAACTTATGAACTTCGAAGATCTTCAAAGCCTGTTCAGGGGGAGATTCACCCCTTGTAAGCAGCCGGCTGACTTGGGAGTCGTTGGCCTCCTGGCCGAGGCAGCGGCCTGGGCCAGGAAATAAAGATCACAAAGGGAGCCAGGTTGCGAGGCGCCCTGCTGAGGGTCCAGCCTGTTTGGAGGCATTTTCCAAGACGCAGCAGGCACCCATGGCCCAGCATGTTACGATCACTCGAACCTGGCCCTAATTTATTTTGGACTGCCCTGAGTCTGGCAGGTGCTGCACGCCGCGTGCTCAATGTCAAAGTAGCCCAGCGTGGCTGAAGCTCAAGGAATAAACTGCACCAGCAGTTCGCTTCGGAGCATCATGCCGTATGTGTGCTGACCACAAGTGCCAAATTATGTTCCGCAGGATTGGGCAGGGGGCATGTTTTGACCGTGCCTGCGAAGTGCGAAGCACGGTGAAACAGCTCGGAACTGGTGCTTCTCTGCTGCCAGTTGAAAATTCTCGTATACATACTGAAGCCGACTTTAATGTACAATGTACAAAGCCGCGCCGAGCGCACTAGCATCAAGTCTGAGTATGCAGTGCTGCCACGGTGGGAAAAACCCAGCATCTTTGGCTGCACACGCGTCTGATGGAGATGATCGCTGCCAAGTACTTCGTCGATGCCGGAAGTTATGGTCTGCAAGTCACACGGATTTCGAGGGCCTTGCGAGCTGAAGCGCTGCATCGGCTCTTCTCAACAGGTGCTCAGGTTTGCGGAATTTTGCACCCACGTGAAGGGCTTTGAAGACATTCCGCTTTGCTGCGGCATTTCGCCGATGCAGTGGTGGACCACAAGCACTCCACGCAATCACCAGTCACGCCCTGCATCGAGAGCATGGGCGATTCGCTTCTCTGGCCTCAGGACGGTGTCACCACAACGATGACGATCGCCACGCAGAGAACGCAAACTGCTCGGCCTTTCCCACCTCCTTCTCCGAGCTACTGTCTAAGACTCCCTTCTCCACCAAAGACCAGACAGGGGCATCTCACATCGAGGGCCAGTGCTGCAAATCTCTCATGAAGCTGGCAAATCCTCAGACGATACAGCAAGAGAGGAAGACAGGGAGCGACAGGGAGAGAGCCAGAGCGAGAGAGAGGCCAGTTTGAGAGAGAGAGGGAGAGGGAGAGAGAGAGAGAGGGAGAGAGAGCGAGAGCGAGAGAGAGAGAGAGAGCGAGAGACAGAGACAGAGACAGAGCGAGAGAGAGAATGCGAGCGAGAGAGCGAGAGAAAAAAAACAGGAAAAGAAACATACAGGAGGAAACGCGGAAGAAAGCCAGAGATAAGGAAGAAAGGCACATTGCGTCTGTCCGTCAGCCTCGTCGAGCAGTATGTCCGGCGGCTCCAGCATCGGGTGCATGATTTGCCTGTGCCATGAGTCTGCCATGGTTGCGCACACTGACATTGGCCATAGCCGAACACGCGGCCGTGGCTGCATCGGGCCATGCTTTATGCTTTCTATGCTTGAAAAATGGCTCGTTTCATTTCTGTTCGGCCTCTCTGTCTCGGTCTCTGGCGGCCCTGGCGGCCCTGGCGGTGCTGACAGTGCTGGGTGCGGGCGCAGCCGAGGCCGAAGGTTGGAGCCGTCCACCAAGTAGAAAAGGTCGCGGACATCGGCCACGAGGGCGCTGACCACCTCCCAAGGGCTCGCAAGAATTTTATGCACCCTCAGCAAAAGACGCCCGAGACAAGCGCCTCCCTGGAGGCTTGAAGCAGCTTCTGGGCATCGACGCCTTTACGACAAGCATGCACCCATGTATACCCATGTGCTACCAGAGTCTGCATCACATGCAGAGTCTGCATTCGAAGCTGCAGCAGCAGCAGCAGCAGCAGCAGCAGCAGCAGCAGCAGCAGCAGCAGCAGCAGCAGCACAAATGGATACAACTGCCTGCTTCGTCCAGTGCTTGTGCTTCCTGGGATGCATGTGCGCCCTTCGGCAGGGAGTTCCGAGCTTCTTGAAGGCTCTGTAAACTTCCGCCTGCTGGGGTGTCAAGCTGGACATGCAAAGGTTAGCACTAGGGTGCCTCTTCGATCTGATCCGGCCTGCGGCCTTCAAGCGGAGCGCAAGCTCGTTGAAAGCCTCCGCCATCTTCTTCTGGTCATCGCAAAGCTCCTCCACCCAGTCGTGCTGAACACTAAGCCCATCATGCAACTAATCATGTCTTCCTATTACCACTGTTTCGGGTTGTAAGGCAAAACAGGTGAGAGGTTAGTTGAAGCACGGGATGACATGATGAATGGACATGTCCTGAATCTCGAAGTCGAGCCGCTTCACGACAGCGGGAACAGGAGCGGGAAGCGAATTTGCCTACAATGCATCTGACACTCATTTGCTCGTAGGGCACTCGAAGTGTCAACAAATCACTAATGGCAAATTGCCTGCCGCATGCAGCGAACTGCTTCCTCTGACGTCTCATGCAGGGCAAACCAGAACTCTGCTCGATCCTTGCCCAGCAGCTGGAGTAGCCAAAGCAGCCATGATTCCAGTATAACTTATATAACTTATAGCAATTGCTACGATGCCCCTGAAACACGGTACTCTCTGTAGCCCAAGGTGCCCTCCTCAACTTGCCAAGCTCTTCATTCACCTCCCCAACTCGTGTGACCAGCTGCTTCACGGAGGCGATACGGGATTCAGCCCTCGGGTCCTGGGAAGTGCCACAGACACGGGCCTGATGGGACGCATGCAGTGCATCCCTGCCGCTCGCATTCCTCCTGTCCCTGTAGCAGTGAATGCCGCGCAGCTTGTTCCACCAGCAACAGCATTGCCTGGACATCAGCTGTGTATGGGCTCGGACCGTTTAAGTCTAAGTGTTGCCCAGTCCATGGAAACAGCACCTGCAAGTCGTTCAGACAGCCTCATGCAATTCGAGGATGCCCTGAATGCCCTGATCGACGGCCCGTTGCATGTCCTGCCAGTGCAAGTATGCAAAGGGGACTCATAGGGACTCCTGGTCGGAGCATTTGTCTCTGAATTCCATCGTCGCCTGAGCCCAAATCCAACTTCGGCTGCGCTGGACCACCAGACTTTCCAGGGTAACCTCCACGAGTGTCGGATCCACTGGCATCACCTAAGCCAGTCGGCGGGGGGGAGGTGATGTGGAGGTGATGTTGACCGAGCTTGAAGAGGGAGAACACGGAATTATAAGGGACCCGTAAGCCCGACACCGAAAACCCAAAACCCTGAGAAGCCCTCAACCCTTCTGCTGATTCCGGGCCTCATGGATGCGCTGTGTGAGCTGCGGTTCAGGGTCTCTTGGCTTCGCCGCAGGCCTTGAAGCGAACAGTCTGAACAGCTCGCGGCTTAACCGCCAGAAAGCAAACTCTTACTCATGGACGCTGCTACCAAAACGATTGCCAGAATGACTGATGCATAGCCGTCCGGAGCACTTCGCTTTTGGCGGAGGTGGGGCAGTGCGAACTTCAAGGGGCAGAGGCTCCTGTGATGACTGCAGACAAGGACGTGGCCCAGCACAGCAAAGCTAAGCACAACAAGACGCCATGGATTGCGTGAGCGGAGGTGCCGGAGGTGGACGATCCTGCTGACAAGCCTTGCATCTCCGCCGATGATCCAGAATCTGCTGTCGGGCTTCCTCAAAATTGTGCAATCGATCTCATTCCAGGCCAGGCTTCAGAGCAACTCTACTCCGAATCGCTGAAAAGGAGCTTCAATGGCACACCTCTTCACACGATCGAAGGCTTTCTGGAACTTCGCTTCCGCAGCCTCCATCGCCTTTCCATGCCGCAGCTCCGTCTGCTTCCTTGGCTTTCTAACTGCCTTCGGATCTAAAGCTCCCAGCAGCCTCACCTTTTCAGCTCGACAATGACAATGATGACCATAATGTGGTCTGGCGTCAACTTTGCCGCTAGCGCCTCCAACGCAGAGTCTCGGCCTGAAATGGCCAGCTCGCCCTAACCCCTTCTCTCCCCCCCCCAAAACTGCCCAACTGATGACCTCCAATGCTGAGTTCCGAGCTCCTCAGCACAGTTTCATGCTGGAACTTCCTCGATGGCGGCAGCGGGGGAAGCAAAATTTGGCGAAAGCCCAGCACCCTGGATCACAGCACGCTCTCTTGCCAAGTGGCAAATCTCCAAGCTCTCCCTCATGTCTTTCCAGTGCAAGCTGATACTTCAGCTTTGCAGCTTCGAGTTCTTTTGTGAGCCTGATGCTTGAGAATGCTGACTAGACAGTTGCATGCTGGAGTCTGAGCTCCTGGAGCCCAAACCATTCCCGCTCTGTTCACAAGAAGTGAGCTTCCACGAACACTACCAGCAGCCAATCCTCTGCACAGCATTCTGCTCCCGCCGCTCGAAAGCCTCTTCACTGAGCTCTTGCTTCCTCTGGCTGCAAGACACGCAAAAACTTTCTCAACTTGATAGGTCCTTGCAGCACTCTGACTCTAACTGTGACGTACAGAACCTGTGACTCCCTAAGCCGCTGCGCTGGCAAGTGTCTCCCTCAACCAAGTCTGCTCTGCTTCCATCAGCCTCAGCTTTGGCGATTGATGCCCAAAGCTTTCCTCTTTGGTTGGGACTGTCCCTGAAGTTTTGTGTGCACCTCAAGCGATGGAATCGAATCTCTTGGCCATCAAGGGGCGATTCCTGCTTCTGGGCCGAAGCAACAGCTGCAGCATGGCGCTCCTCCAGATCCTTTACAAAAATAGAACGGGTGAGCAAGAGGGCGCTACAAGGGCGAGACTGGCACTCTGACCACTCTTTTGATCCAAGGCTCGGTTTTCATGCTGGTCATTTGGAGCCTGGGCTTGCGCTCTTTCGATGAAAAGTGGCTTCCAGCACATTGCAGCCGAAAGCACTCCTGCAAGCGCTCCAGACTCTCAACTTCGTTGGAATACCTCAGTTGAAGACACTTGAACACCAACAACGACTCCCAAACCCCCAGACCATGCCAGGAAACTTCTGTTCCACAAGCTCCAGCCGTGTTTCTGCTGATTCAGCAATAGCTTCGCACTGTAACATGGCGTGGCTGTACCTTGACTGGAGTAGCGCTCAGCTGACACGAGACTCTCCTGTCTGAGCTTGGGGTCAGGCAGGCAGAGATGTCGCCATTCTGTGCTCGAGGTACTAAACTACCTCGCTGACTGCGACCGAGACGCTGGTGGTCCATGTCTGCTATGGACGTGATGTGTTTCTCTTCCTTGTTTCGGCGGCCATCGCTCACCAGCACGGGCGGCGCAAGGGGGGCACTCTCAGCTTGCTAGACTCTTGGATGACGTGAGGCCAGGATGCAAGCTCTTTCTTGAGGAGATCCATGGCCTTGTCATGCTTCTGTCGGGTTGCTTCCAGCACGTTTGTGTACTTCTCCTCGCAAGTGCGGCTTTCAACTGGTTCTCAGCCCCGATTCCCAGCAGCGCACGGCTTCCGATGCCTCTTTAAACATCTCTCCCATGAAATGGCAAACAAAGGCAACTGAAATCTACATCTGCCAGGCGGCAACCGACAAATGGTACTTGATTTGGCCAGCTTCTAGGGCGGCTTCCAGCCTGACCTAGGCTCCACATCGCATGTTTCAGATGCTGCAAAAGAGAGCAACCCAAAAAGCGAGAGCAAGCCATGCTTTTGTTGCTTAATAAACGGCTTTTTCGGTGGTAGCTCATGATGATGCAAGAGACGACTTCGTTCTGGTGATCTTCTGCCATCTTCGCGCAGTTGGACTCATGACTTTCCTGCAATTCCTTCTCGCACTTCGCTATTTCTTCCTGGCCAAGCCATCAAGCTGCTGCGCGCCGCCACATTTCGGGCACTAAAGTCATAGTCATCGGGAATTGACGGTCAAAAACTGAGTTTATGCGGGGGGCATCTGCGTCTAACTTGCTGCTGCCAGCATGTATCATATGAAGACAAGCATTTCCATCATGAAAACAAGTGGGATTTTATAGATTTTATAGGGGAATGCGCTTGGGGGGTGGGCAGTGGGGGAAGGTTAAGTTGGGGGGGGGTACGCCTTTTGTGAACATGCGCGCAACACTGCATGTTCGGCATTTTTTGCCTTTTGTGGAAAACATACTGCAGAAGAATGTTTGGTGCTTTTGCAAGCAGCTGTCACAAGTGTTCATGCCTTTTGCGAACATGCCCCCCCAAACACTGCTATGAAGTGCGCTTTTGCCTCTTTCTACAACATACTAAGCCTTCACCATGTTCATCTGCAGGCAAGGGTTTCTTTGCGCTTTCAGCCGTAAACACCGACCCTGTGCGACAGACGCGTCAACTCGAGTTTAGGCCATTTCCATGCAGTGAACAGGAATAAACGGACCCCCCCCCCCCCCCCCCCCCCCCCCCCCCCCCCCCCGTGGCGCGGAACCGCGTTTCTTGGGGCAGGCGTTGTGCTGTCAGTTGCGTCTGTCCTTTTTCGTCCCTATTAGTGGATATACCTTAACTTGTATTGTAGCCCACCGCCCTTCCCCCAAATGCGAGCGTCAGTGTCTTGAACTTTCTTCTACCAGAGTCCCGGCTCTGAAGAAATTCTCTGGAGTTGTCTGGAGGGCTGCGGCGCTGGGCTGGGTGCTGGAGGGCGGGAGACGTTTCAACTCCCGGATAGTCTTGATACGACCTCTGTCGCCACTGGTATGGGCGGCCCTCCACATATTCAACTACCGTTCATCATACGCTCTACAGTGTCAATCCCGTGTCATGTCGAATGTCGCATGCGGTTCCTGCAGCTTCTGCGCCGATGCTTGTCTCTCTTCCAACAGCTTTTCCTCTGCGTCGGAGAGCAACGCCTCATGTCAAGATGATGTGCAGCAGTTCACGCGAAGGGTGCAATCAGCTCCTGCTGGAAACGTTCGTTGGCCTCCTGCTTTTCCTCCACTGCTTTGCATGCTTCGTGCCTGGCTTCAGGGCACATGCCGAACTGGCAAACACCTTCGATCAAACCAGATTGCGTTGCCTTGCCTCTCTTCAGCTCTGAGCTGGCGCTCCACAAGGGCCAAAGCATGTCCTGATGCAGGAGCTGCTCTCTAAAACCCTTCTCCTGGGCCTCGGGGAAAAAGCTGCCATGCAAAACTGGCCATCCAAGAGTCTTTCTGCTGCTATCTGGGAGGCCGCCTCGTGCTGCTGTTGAGCAACCTGCCCCCCATCGAAGTGACAAGCATTTTAACAGCCAGACCTGCAACAATCTTATCTCGGCGTCTGCCTCCAGCGATGTCGCCAATGTGCTCTTGGCTTTCTTATCTGAGGCTGTCAGCTCCTCAGGGGTGAAGCTCTGCATGCACGTAGTCGTCGAACTAAACAACGCAACGCGCTCAGGGGAAAGCGCGGACAGACATGGACAGCAAACCTGGGACCCGGCCACCTTCTGGCGACCGTAGTCTAAATCAAACAAGCATCTGTCTCCAGTGTCGCACAGCGGTTGACAAGGGTGGCATTTTCTTGTTCTTTGCGCATCAAGGCATCGTGGTACCTCGTGGCTGAGAGGAGGAAGCAAAATTGCGCCAGTGTGTCAACCGCACTTCTTGGCATCTGAATCATCAGATGCTTCGTCCCAGCCTCGATTCCAAGTCTGCCCGGTGCTTCTCCAACGCTTTCCGGATCCTCAGTTTTTTCGGAACAACGGACCAAGGGCTGATGGACTGGACAGAGACGGTCTGACCTGGAACCAAGTCCCACAGCACACAGGAGCAAATGCCATGCCAAAACGCTTCTGCTCGGAGAGGTGGATGGCTAGTTGGTGCTTGTTTTCGGCTGCCCGTAGTGCAGCCTCCCGACCTAAGTCACGCCACCTACGCATAGTTGTGCCAAATCCTTTTTGCCAATTCGCACCCAAGTGCAATCTATGGCGCCCTGGGCCAGGCAGTGGGCCAGGTTCGAAAAGCAACCCCGAAAAGGAAAGCTTCATTAAATTGCTCCAACAGAGGTGCTCTGAGTTGACAGCTCTTCTTGCTGTGCTGCCGTCTGCAGGGCCAGACGGCACTCCAGCTCCGAGGCCCCTTGCCTCGGCTTCGGATTGGCATGGGCTACCATGTGGGTTTACCATATGGGCTACCAGCTGCTACCACATGAGTTACCATGGGTTGTGCATGGGTTCACGAAGACTGACGGTTCCACGCTTCGGGCACTATCGTATAGGCAGTCGGGGGCATCGGCATATTGAGAGTTGAGTAACTAGTTCGATGTAGTTGGACAGCGCTGGTGACCGTAAGCTGGTGCAAGGTCCCTATCAATCACCATCTGTTCATAGTCTAGTCTGGTCACCTTCATGACATGCGGTTTTCGGCAGAGAGTAGCAGGGTTCCTACAAGATGGTGCGAAAGACCTACCTGCTCATTCTTGGCATATCGTCCGAGCGTAACCCATGCCATGAGTTTGAGATAGTCTGATCGTCGCGCCGGTTCTTAAGAGTTCTTCATAAATATAAGAACGTATGAACTGGAGTAAGAGATCATGGTGCCAATATGTGCCGAGTTGAAGCCTTCTAGTCAGCGTGTGTCACCTGTGCGGTGAGGTTTCCCGGCAACTGCCCCACGAACGCCTTCAGGGAGTCACTAGAGAGTAACCCATTGATCCGAGCGAACCAATTCTCCAAAAGCTAAGTTAGTCCATCGGAACACACGATGCTTGCGGCCCAAGCTGCATAACCTCTTGCTGAATCAGAGCGGTCTGGAATTGCTGCTGTGCTTCAAGATGCGCTGCACGGCGGGCTTCTTCCAAATGCCCTGACGAATGTTCCCTACACTTCCAGCATGACCTTAATTATAATAACAATACGAATAACGAGAATAATAATAAGAAGAATAAACATAATGATGATGACCCCTTGTGAAGGGACAGCAAGAGCAACTTCAGGCACGTCCGGCCTCCGTGTTGCTGTGAGAGAAGTTCCCACTGCTGCCGTGACGCCAAGCGAACATCCTCCATCTCTGCACTCCTCAAACTATTAGACATGCCTTTCCTAACTTCCATACATCTTGGGAACAATTTGACTTTCCTGCTCTGCTGCCCATAACTTCAAGCGTGCCACCAGCGTGCTTCAGACAGCTCCGTCTTTTGCACGAGTAGCTCCTCACTTCGCTCCATGCTGGCCTTAGTAGCTTAGGGGCTTCCGACACAGCTGACGTCCTCTCAAAGCCTAAGACACCCACCAATCGGTGAACCGAACGTTCTCGAACTTCTTTGTTCAATGCAGGGCTCGCGACAGCCAACAGGAAAGCAACTGGTGCTTGGTTCATTCATTAGCTTGGGTCCCGGCAAGCTCTGCCCGTTGCCTAGGCAACTCAGCTGCCGCACTCTCTCTCAGAGCCAGGAGCTCAAAACCAGTCCTGCGCCAATCGCGGCAGCTTGGATGACATGACTGCCGCCAAGAGTCCGCTCCAAAACCATTAGCATTTCGTCTAGAGCCGCTTGGTGCCTCTTCTCCTTTGCACTGGGATTCCAGAAGCGTCGAAGAAGAGAAAAGCTGAATTTGCTTCTGAGCTGCCGCTTCGTTTTTGTACTTCATCTCCAAGTCCAGCCGATGCTTCTCCAAAGCCCGTGCGATTTTCTGCTCGGCTGCTTTCAACCTTTGTCATGGGAGACCATTGTAAGGGAGTGGCAATTTACTCAATGCCTCCGGCCCATGACTCTTGATCACTTTAACGTTTAACTGTACTAGGATGTACGACAAAGAGAACGTGCGACACAGAGCCAATCACCAAAGGTCGTGACCTACTTTAACTTGAGATGACTGTGTGCTAAGCGTTCACAATCAAGTGTTGGGTGGAGAAAAGAGTTCTGCTGGTATGGACTTCGCCCACCCGCAAGCCGATCAACGGTACACATGTGACATGGCAAGCCCGGAAACGACAGGTGATGCTTCTGTTCCATGGACTTCAAGGCGGCCGCATGGCGCTGCATGACCTCGGGGCATCTTCTGTGTAAGGGCTCGGGAGGTCGAGTTGGGTTCAGCTTCGGCGAACTACTGGCCATGCTAGGACCCGGGCGAGGGCCTCGTTGTCCTGTGCAGCCTGAGCCTCAGTGCTGAGCTTGTCCTGAGCCCAGAAAACATTGCGTAGATGCCTGCGCTACGCTCTGCTGCTGCGCTGCTGAAAGGCTGAAAGGAAAGCAAGGCGAAAGCAGGGCATCTGCCATCCCTCGCGGGTCCTCAGTCAGGCGCTGCCGCAAGGCCAACGTCTCGAGGGAGGCCTCGCGCGCAGCAGCATGCAGCGGCGATACGTTGACGATTGCGGCAACCCCGGGGTTTAAAAAAACACTTTGAATATCAATCGGCCTCGTACTTCATTGCTTCGCGCTGGTACTTCTCCTCTCGAAAGCCAGCATGAACGCTTGGAAGGGCGAGATAGCAACTCTTGCCACGGTCAAGCGCGCCTCTGTTGCCATCACACTCTGCGCCTCTGCCAAGCTGAGCTGGGACTCCAGGGCTTCTCCGGCTTCGTTTCGGCTGGCTGTTGCTGTCAGATATCTGCCCAGGTGCTGAGCTGGGGGTTGACTTCTTGCAGCATGCAACATGATTTTTGCTTACAACTTCGAGACATGTGTGCCCGACAAGCACGACCCCGGCCTTTGTTCCACCTCCTTCAGTTCTGCCTTCTTCTTTGCCAGGGATTCCTGAAGCAGTTGCAAGATGCTGTAAGTCCGAGCCTTGGCATCATCAGCGATCATCATTGAGGTTCACTCCTGCCTCATACTTCACTCCGGCTGTGTCGAGGGCGGCATTGTGCTCTTCCAATGCCAGTTTGTAATTTGACCTGCAAGGAGGTGACAACGCGCCTCTTCCCGACATCAAGTTCACGCTCGCCTTTTGCGAACGACCGAGGTGGACTGTGCCGCACTGCTGAGCGCATCCACTTCTGCGGCTTTCTTAGGGCCGTTGAATGCCGGCCTTGTGAGGTCAAGCTCTTGTTGGTACTTGTCCATGCGCGTCACAGCGACATACCGTGTCCATGCCTCAGCTGGCATGCCAAAACGGCCCCTGGTGTCCTCACCTACTCATTCTCAATCTGAGGTCTGTGCAGACATGGTGGTGGACAGGTAGAGGGACACATCGAAGTCCTCGAGATAGCTGGCACACCGCGCCGCCATCATCTCGGGTCGCTTCTTGGCTTCTTCCACGGCGCGTCGTTCCTTCATGAGCCACGCCTGGGTCGAGACAATGCAAAACCCACAGCAGCCTCCACTGGGCGTATATATGCAGCATGTTTACCAAATAGAAAATGCTCTCCTTGCAGATTGCAGATTCCGCTGACGTCGTGGAGGCCCATGCAAACCACGCCATGCAGCAGCAAATCGGGGTCAGGGCACGTTCCGCCGCAGCAGATTGTAGCTCCTAGGCTCTGGCTTCCAGCTGTTTGCCAGCCGGTGAAATTTCATCTCCAACGTCCCTGGGGTGCATGAGAGGCGCCGTGCAGCGCGCGAGCCGCTGCCATGCTTGATCTCCAGCTTCCAGTGCTGCATCCTGGTGGCATGCAAAGTGTGCAGCTGCTCTGTATCATCGGTGTTTTTCTTCCAAGCAGTTGATCGGTACAGTGGCTTACGTGGCTTACTTTAGAACTGGATGGATCCTCTGACCATTCGCAAGAAAGCACATGCGGTGAGATAAGCTCTCGGCTTGCTGCTGGCACTAGGCAGGACGTCATTATGGCGTTGATGGCCGGGGTGTTTGGGTTGTGCACCGTTACAGACTACATGAACAAGGCCCGCCCCCCTTGCTTGCGGGAGCCAGCCGTTCTGGGGGTTGTTACAGTGGCATGCTGCGGCATACTCGGCATACTGCCGCATATGCCCTGTGTAGGGTGTGATCACTCGTTGCGGATACTACGAGTACCTTGTGAAATCACAGCACCCTCTGAGCTGCTCCTTCATGGAGAGGACGGTCCCAAGCGAGGTCCGGCAAGTGGCTACCTGGACGAAGTTCACCAGGCTTCGCAGTGTATTGCTTGTACTGCTCTTGGGAGGCCCTCAACTAGAGCCTCTGAATGCTTAGGTCTGCACCCAGAACCACCACACTGCCAGCAGCGACCAAGCAGGGCCCATCATTTCGCGCTGCCGGGCAACCCGCGCACAAAGCGCCAAGCCATCATCGCGCAAACCGATTGCTTCCTCCATCACCTCTAGTGTTATGCGACCAGCTTTGGCAGGAGCATAGTGAACACATTGCTGTTCTTTGTGCTTGTTCAAAACTCGAGCATTGATTCGGAATGCCCGCGTGCGCGCGCGCACATTTCTCCGGTTTCTTCCGATCATGGGCCTGGGTACGTGGGATGTGAAGACTTGAAGCTCTTGCTTGCTGCTTGCTGTTGCCTTGCACCATCGTGCTGGTAGCGGCCTTGATTGGCGTTCGGGGTCGCTTCATGGGCTTCATTAACTCATGGTCAGTCGCCCATCCCCCGAAGGTTGCCTCTACTTTGTCGACCAGAACATTCGTGCAGGAGGCGACCTGGTGAGCCTGTCTTCTCGGGTTCTTGTAGATGGTGCCCCGTTTTGCTTCCATGCGCACGGATGTCGCCCCACGCGGAAACCGATGATTAGTGATGGGACTGGGAGGTGAATTTCGCCTTGGCCTTTAGTTGAGAGGCGTGTAGAACAAGCTGACCAGGATCTGACTGGTCTCCTGATCCCCCCCGGCCCCCTTGGGACCTTCTGGCACCCCGGACCCCTTCAAACCCCCTGAAACACCTGACCCTGGGCACGCCCGCTCTGGGACCTTTCCTTGGACCGTGGCGCACGCTACACCCCGCATTGGGCCAGCTCGGCTGCCGAGGCGGCGTGCGCAACTACTTTTCTCTCGAGTTGTTCGACATCTTGAATCGAAGCTCAGCTGCTTTGAACGCTCTCGTCTTGGCTGTCTCGTAGCTCCAAGCCTGCCATACTCGAAGAACCTGTTCTGTTGCGGCCGCATCATGCCTGGCACGCACCAACCAAGGATCAAGATCAAGGCATGAGCAACGACCAAAGATCGAAGGCATGGATAGGCGCCTTAAGCGGCTGATCATTCTGTCAAAAGTACGTCGTGCGCGAGCGAGATCAACCTCAGTTGGTGCAAGCAGATGCAACAGTTTGGGGCGGAGAATGTTCGTGCGGTCGTGCAGTCGTGACGTCGCATGCCGTCATTTTCCCCACAACCCAGCTCAAGCCATGCGGCTGCTGTTTTGTGCCAGGAAAGGAGGCAACCATGCAAGGACGTTGAGCCTCATTGCGGCATGCTCCGAATCTCCGATTCAATCATGAAGGTAGATGGACTTATGTGCTGCAGCCATCTTCAACTGTCTTACTTTCTGCAAGATCCGTCCCAGACACACTCGGAATGAGCCGCAACGAACAGTCGGCGCCATCGAGCCCTGCGTGACCCCCTCGTTGCTGCTATGCCGGATGCAGCGCATCGTAATCGCCACTGCTGTACGACCACGCCTTACTCAGCGTGCATGTCATGAGTGGACTCATTGGCCTCCCTGCCGGGGCCCTACCGTACGGTAGCAGCTGTAGAGTCACATCTTGCATCTTCCAACAAGCGGCCCGAAGTGCTCCAACTCCCTGCCGCAGACGGCATCGCCGCCAGTCGTTGCTGGAATCGCTGCACCCACCGGGCGTGATTCCAGCTCTGGTACCAGCTCCGGGCCACCACCCAAGATGCCTGGAAGCATCAAGGCAGCACCAAGCAGTCGGTCACTTGGCAGTGAACCCGCAATGGAAAGCTTCGCTCAGTGAAGCGGCGACGCACTTCCGTTTAGCTGTGAAGGTGGGAAAGGCTTACATGCGAGTAGCTGGGTTGTGAGCAAAGGAAACCACACTTCCTCAAGTCCGGGCCGCGTCTTCACCGGAGCGCCTGCCTAAGGACTCAGCTAGTTGTCGGCGCTGCTTTGCTGCTGCGTCGGCTCCTGCTGCGCTGCGCCTGGCAGCGAAAATCATTTTGCGATAAACCCTAAACCCTAATAAACCCTAAACCCTAAACCCTAAACCCTAAACCCTAAACCCTAAACCCTAAACCGTCAGCTTTGCTCTGGTTGGCAATCCTCGGGTTTGTAGCTGTAATTACATGAACCTTGTCTGACATCCTAGCAATGGTGGTGAATGTGGCGGGGGTGTCTGGCCTCTCTGTTGCGACAGCTCTGAAATGATCGAACCAGGTCATTGCCACTGCTTGCGCTGAATTGTTGAGGATCCATGCCTTGGACATCCCCAACTGCAACATGCCCGGGCACAAAGTACTTTTGCGAAGCTTGACTTGCGGGAGGAGCATGCAATGTCTCGACTGTGTAGCCGCACCAAGAATCTGGCAATCCAGCGCCACTACAGTATGCCGTCAAAAACAAAGTTACAGCTAGCGCACCAATTGAAGCCAAGTTGGCATACTTCTTCGCCATCGCATGTGCGGTTTTCCCCTTCTCCAGCCAGTCTCGCCACCAGCGAAACCAGCTGGCTGCGACAGCGCGGCTGACATTTCCCAGTGCAGCTGCATATTTCTGGGCCACCTGGTCCTGCATCACTCATGACAATCTGGGATTTCGGATCTCCTACCAAGGTCAATGACGCGGTGCTTAGATGCACTTGGTCACTTGGCGTCACTTTTGGTGGGCGTCAGTCCGCTCGGCGTCTCCGCTGGCCGCGCTGACTCTGCCACTGGAACCATCGTAGTGCCCAACTCACGGCCACGGCTCTGGAGCCCATCTGCGCCATCCGGCCCTGCGCTTAGCGCCGCAACGCAGTGCAAAACTCACTCCATGCATGAGCATAATACAGCATCACCGACTTCTGCAGACACTGCACGGAAGCGTGGCGCCCATGTCCCTTGTGCATGTGTCAGGAGCAAAAGTGCCCCATGTCACCGCTGCTGAGGCACAGCGTAGATCAGAAAGCGCGCCACATCCTGGAATGCAAGTGTCGGCATCGTTCACGAGTGCAGCAAGCTTTTAGGCGCTGTATGTGCTTTCTGCTGCAAAGTAGCATACCGTTGCCGATTGAGTTCGAACCATCTCAGTGCCTTTAACTGGGTGGCTGGTACGACATGATTGCACTGGACCATGTTCGATTCTTGGTCTTCTAGTGATACAGCAACAAAGTCACGTGCAGGAGGCCTCTTATGCAAAGCTACGCTATCATGCGGTATCCTTGCCTCGTTTCGATACCTTCCTACTCACACACATCACATGAGAAAACTAATTACTCAATCACTCTGCAATCAAAGCGGAGATGGCCAAGTGCAGCGGAAGCACCCAGGTTGCACACACCAGGTAGTTGCTCACCTCAGCTTTTTCCGAAGCGAGATGGGCGACAATGGTGTGCCGTTTCAAAACTCCAGTGAGGTCGTCACAGGCCTGGCCACGTCCCCATTCTGCCCACGTGATGGCAACTAATTACCAAACAAAGCTAGACAACCTGGCAACACACTTTCCGAGTCATGAGCGATGCTTCTGCTGCTTACTCAATCATTAGTGCATGCCAAGCTGACAATCCCGCCGGGCTTTCTGGAAGCTGCATGCTGCCTGAGCGTGTATATCATATTAGGGGCGAGACACTGCTTTCGCGCCGTGCAAGATGACACCTTCCTCCCTGCAAAGCCCAGACCTAGGATGATCTGGGCTGCAGGCGTGCGGGCAACATACAGGGCTGCCTGTCTTGCGATGTGCACCTGCACCATGTGATCAGGAACGCAGGATGATCACCGGTCTGACTTTGGATGTGTGGCCTTCCGGTAAACCTCGAACCAGCGCACCACCCAGAAGGCGGCTTCAAGCAAATGGCTCCTTGGATCTACACGAGCAATTGCGAGCGGTTTGAGGAGTTCTCATGACGACGTTTTCAGCAGATCATGGATTTCCAAACAGGTAGGTACAGTAGGCAATGGCAGGCGTCACCGCGCTGGAGGCGTTGTCCACAGCGTGATGCTTCCGTGCGGCGGCCAGCGCCAATGAACGTGCGTGGCTAAGGCGTCTGTGCAGTTCGAACCATCGCGCTGCCCATGCAGCCGTGCGCCAGGTCTCCTGCGCACAAGCGCTTTGTCATCGTTTGCCCCGTGCCATACTCCAACTTTTCAAGAATCAACTCGCATCCAGGCATTACTTTGCCCAAGCCGCATTGCCGAGGCTACCCAGCCGAAGCTTGAAGGCTCTTGCAAAACCAGGCCGAGGGCAATGGACCTTTTCCCGCCTTATTCTACAAAGAGCAGCCTGTATAAGCCTTACAAGTAGGCAGGGTTGATACCGTGTTCCCGCATGAATCTAACAGCATCCAAGTCTCGACAGCTGAAACCAAGCTAAGGCAACGAGGATGGTCGTCGGATCCTTGTTCTGTGATGGGCACTCGATTTAGTTCTGTGGCAGGATACTGTGGCATGCCAGGACGCACATAGGGTCAGCCGACGCGACACACGGCTCGCAAATCGATGCTGAAGCATGGCCTGCCCCGCACGAAATCTCATCCAAGTGTTAGCTTAGGCTAAGCCACTCTGTGCGTTCAAAAGCTTGAGGGGCGAACGCTTGAGGCACCAAAGCCGTCATCGTCATCTTGACTGTCATTGTCTGTGGCCCTGAGGCACGAGAGGCGGTGAACATTCGCTGCTGATCAATGTGAGTGGCCTGCTCCTGGACGGGGAAGTCTTGTGTGGAGCCTCCTGAAGCGCACAAGCGTTTGGAAGTTCAAGAGGCTGTTCAATGATGCACAATTTATGCACAGAGCCATGGCCGTGCCTGTGCCTGCGGCAAGGCAAAGGGCTCCTGAGACTGAAAATCTGGTCTCAAACCGACCTTCCGATGGTGGCTGAAGAGCTTTGGATTTCTGGCGACTGCTCAGTAGAAGGCCAGGTGACCGTGTTGGGGACTTCGGACTTCTCACTAGACACCACAGCCATCATCTGCGACGCGTCCGAGGAAGAGTCCAGCTGTGCCTCAGGCACTTCGGCGAAGACTGTGTTATGTTGTCGCTTCATTCGTTGCTGATTGCTCGAAGATGGCAAGGGGGTTGTTGGAATCTCGGGCTTGGAGGAGTCTCCGAATGATGGCAGCAGCAACTAGTGGAAAGGCGGGAGAGACCAGAGTCTGTACAGAAGTCTCAGAGGGTCTCAGTTTGTGACGGTGCCAGGGCGGTGTCGCTCAGCTGTTTCACACTCACAACATGAGCCGACCCTGGCTTGCACGCAAGCTTTCCCAATCTGCCAAGAAGCCCAATCCCTGGAGCTGGAGGTCTGGACATCAGGTGCACCCCCCGATTCTTCTGGCATCTCGAGCAATGTTGCAGAACCTCTCTGTGCAGCTTGTGGTTGAGCAGCATCCAGAGAGTTCACCTCGACACACTTCTGGCAACATGAGTTCGCCTGCAGGCTAACAAGCGAAGCTGACACCATGAATCAACATTCTGTTGAGTTTTTCTGTGTGTGTACAGCCAGGGCACTGTGGGGTCCACTGGTTCAATTGCTCTCTCCGACTCCTGTGGTGCTCGAACATGTGTCTCTGCCTAGGCTGGAGCCATATGGGAGGCTTGCTGCTCAGCTGGCTCAGCTGTTTCACACTCACAACATGAGCCGACCCTGGCTTGCACGCAAGCTTTCCCAATCTGCCAAGGAGCCCCATCCCTGGAGCTGGAGGTCTGGACATCAGGTGCACCCCCGGATTCTTCTGGCATCTCGAGCAATGTTGTAGAACCTCTCTGTGCAGCTTGTGGTTGAGCAGCATCCAGAGAGTTCACCTCGACACACTTCTGGCAACATGAGTTCGCCTGCAGGCTAACAAGCGAAGCTGACACCATGAATCAACATTCTGTTGAGTTTTTCTGTGTGTGTACAGCCAGGGCACTGTGGGGTCCACTGGTTCAATTGCTCTCTCCGACTCCTGTGGTGCTCGAACATGTGTCTCTGCCTAGGCTGGAGCCATATGGGAGGCTTGCTGCTCAGCTGGCTCAGCTGTTTCACACTCACAACATGAGCCGACCCTGGCTTGCACGCAAGCTTTCCCAATCTGCCAAGGAGCCCCATCCCTGGAGCTGGAGGTCTGGACATCAGGTGCACCCCCGGATTCTTCTGGCATCTCGAGCAATGTTGTAGAACCTCTCTGTGCAGCTTGTGGTTGAGCAGCATCCAGAGAGTTCACCTCGACACACTTCTGGCAACATGAGTTCGCCTGCAGGCTAACAAGCGAAGCTGACACCATGAATCAACATTCTGTTGAGTTTTTCTGTGTGTGTACAGCCAGGGCACTGTGGGGTCCACTGGTTCAATTGCTCTCTCCGACTCCTGTGGTGCTCGAACATGTGTCTCTGCCTAGGCTGGAGCCATATGGGAGGCTTGCTGCTCAGCTGGCTCAGCTGTTTCACACTCACAACATGAGCCGACCCTGGCTTGCACGCAAGCTTTCCCAATCTGCCAAGGAGCCCCATCCCTGGAGCTGGAGGTCTGGACATCAGGTGCACCCCCGGATTCTTCTGGCATCTCGAGCAATGTTGTAGAACCTCTCTGTGCAGCTTGTGGTTGAGCAGCATCCAGAGAGTTCACCTCGACACACTTCTGGCAACATGAGTTCGCCTGCAGGCTAACAAGCGAAGCTGACACCATGAATCAACATTCTGTTGAGTTTTTCTGTGTGTGTACAGCCAGGGCACTGTGGGGTCCACTGGTTCAATTGCTCTCTCCGACTCCTGTGGTGCTCGAACATGTGTCTCTGCCTAGGCTGGAGCCATATGGGAGGCTTGCTGCTCAGCTGGCTCAGCTGTTTCACACTAACAACATGAGCCGACCCTGGCTTGCACGCAAGCTTTCCCAATCTGCCAAGGAGCCCCATCCCTGGAGCTGGAGGTCTGGACATCAGGTGCACGCCCCGATTCTTCGGGCATCTCGAGCAATGTTGCAGAACCTCTCTGTGCAGCCTGGGTGGAGCAGCGTCAGGCAATGCACATGATGCCTTACATCGCCGCTTGCGAAGCCTAAAACCACACTCTCTCAGTGCCACACACCCTCACACAAAACAAGCTAGCCGATCCTTTCAAGCACCTAGGGAACGTGGAACCTGTCCCAATTCACCAAAAGAGCCTCGTCCCGAGAGAAGCTGGAGGCCGGTACATCGGGCAGACCTGCTGCAGCAATCTCTCGCCCTGTTGAAGGCTGTGGCTTGGCAGAGAAGGATTCGACCTCAGCACAAAGCTGGGATCAGTTGCACCCTGCTCCCCTCCCAGCACATACAACTGCTGCCGCCAGGGCACACTTGGGTTTCTCCGCTGCGCTGCTTGCTCCGATATCTCTGCTGGTCGGGCAGCTGGTCCGACATGGACAGCTTGCTCCTCAACTCTTGCAAGCATACCTGGACCTGACAAAGCCATACTAGTGAGATTGTATACGCATCTTGCGAGCCTACATGTGTGTAATACTTACCTTACTTCGCATCTGCCAAGGTGCAGTGAGGACTGCATCGACGGGAAAGGAAGCCCCTTCCGTGACCTGAACAACCCAAGTCGGCCAATCATGATCAGAGTCAGAAACCCTGCAGCGCACCGAGGTAGAGTCACGGCACTGCTTCGGAAATATTTGGTGCACCCTCAGCGAGCGGACCCCTTCAGCCTAGAAACAAATTCCTGTACTTTCAGCAGCCCCGCACAAATGCGAAATTCGCCACTCAATTTGACAGCCCGCGATTTCTTCATTTGGGGAAGTTTTCCCCCCTCAAATAAGAAAGGGCGGCCGGGGAGGTTGGGGGGGGGGGCGGGTCGCTCACTCAAAATGCTTGTCTAATTTCTTCAGCTGAGGAGTTAGGGGGTTTAATTTGGGGGGTTGAGGGTCTGGATTTCTTATTCGAACTGGCGAATTTAGGAAATTGATTTAGAAATCGAAGGTGCCCTCCATTTTGAGGTGCCTGTCGAGAAAAACAAAGTTGCTTTGCAAGAAATTGAGGGTACTCACATCAAAAAGTTGGAGGTTTTGTCACTGTACTTGTCAATGTTTCAGTGCACATGCTCGGTGCAACTCAAATCAGTACTTGCAAGGGTTGATCGGAACGTGTTGGGAGTGCATGCCTTGACCACAGCATCCCCGGCAATGGTTCTATGAGGGTTGAGTCCCAGGAGTCCGCACACCTTTTCAGGTTTTATGATCATATTATGGCTCTTTTGCTATATTTTTATACGACCTGTCATTAGTACATCATTGTAGTTTGCATTGATATATTTATACTATCGCCAACGGTACCTCAGGCGGTCTTTCAACATTCACGACGACCCGGGCCAGCCCACCATTCCACACAGGTTGGTTACACAGAGGCTGTTTCTTATGCTGTCTTTATTCACTTGGCAGAGATCCACAACTGCTACCTGTCGACAGGAAAGATGGCACGCAAGATCCCGGCAGCACGACAAGATGCCCCACGGTCCCTCAGTGAGTGTGCCTCCTCCAAACTAACCTGGGCCTAGACCCCCTCCCCCCATTTGAAGTTTGAGGGTCTGGGAGCTGCTTTTGTATCAAGACATACGGGCACTGCTACATACGGATACCTACGCAAGAAAAAGCTGCGCTAAAACCTGTTGCAGGAGTGTGCAAGTGCTGAAAGCTGCAACGTTTGGCCGTGCATCTTCACCCCAAAACCTTAAATCCTGCCGAACCAGCTTAATTACTGCTGATGCTAATCAGATTCTTCACTAGTTAATAATTCTATTATAACTGAATTCATTGGTAAATATACAAACAATTCTAGGATAATCACACTATCTATTATTAGTACTGATATTAGTAATATGATGAATGGCAACCCCATCCGCTTGGCTAACCTTCCAGAAACCGACAGCACTAAGATCCCACAGCCCTAAAGCCTCAAAGCACTTAGGCCCTTAAACCAGAAAAGCTCAATGCCCTAAACACCTGAAGCCCCCAAAGCCTAAAGATCTGAAACCCTACAGTAATACCTTGAACCCCAATACTAGTACTCTCAGGACCCGCATGTAGCAATTTTTTCGTGCTTTCACTCCAAGCCACGATGTCATGGGAGCCTATTGAGCGCGGTGCCTCTTGAAACGTCATCCCAGGTGCGTCCCCTATGCCCTGCAGAATGTCCAACGACGTGCGCTCCTCGGCCGGTAGTTGGCAGCACGCATAAAAACACTGCTTGAAAGGCTTGCAGATGCTTGCAGATACTTACAGTCTCAACAGCATGTCATTCGGGCGAAGTCCGTTAGCGGCGGAGTCTGGCTCCTTACCTGGAACAAATTCGAGCATGTGCACTGACTGACGGACTGCTTTGGTTATCCTTGGTTGAGCTTCTCTTCGGGCTCTCGCCGCACTACTTGTCGAAGACGATGAAGGCGAAGGTCTGTCGAAGTTAGGCTCTTCTCCCTTCTGCGGTGGAGTCGTTTTGACCTGCGCCACACTGTGTGAGGATCTGGGAAGAGCTTGATTTGCCAAGCGATCAGATCCGGTTGCAGATGGTCGGTGGCCGAACTTCGGAATGGGCCTTGTCGGATTTGTGGGATGTCCCGGATCACTAAATGAAGGCGTTCGGGATCTCGTGGCTGGCAGACGTCTCGTCATCGGCTTTGGCTTTGCTGCTGTTTTCGTCTCTGCTCTCCCGATTGGCACCTGCTTCGCCCTCAGAGCTCGTAGCTCTTCCGCTTTGCCCTCAACAAGTGCTATGCTAGGACTTCTCCCTGACCGAGACGAAGCCCGCGAAGCTTGGGACACGGAGCGACGGGCTCTGGTGCGCAAGCCACTTTCCAGCTCTACTGCCAGCTCCTGCAGCTTCCTGCTAGTGTCAACAGCATCATCAGGCAATGAGTCAGCCTGCTTGACACTCGCCGCACTCGCCTTGGCCTTGGGCTTGGCAGCCCCAAATTTCATGATGCCACTGAAGGTGTTCAATGAGGTTCAACGGACTCTCCCTGAGCAAACCGCAAGACGAGAGAAGCATCACTCTTTCACCTCGTCAGGGGATAGGATGTGACTCAGCTGCCATGGCCCACAGGAACACCACACTGGAGACTAAAACCTCTGAGGTCATTTCGTCTACGTAACAAGCAATGTGCGGCAAGCATATCCCTAGTACATGGCATTGACCAACATGCGAAAGCGCATGTACTGCACTTAAATGACTTTGCGTCGATCATTGGCTCCGGCTTCAAACCATGGTACGCTGTGCAGCGATTCGTATCCGAGCAGCGTGCGAAAAACACGTGCCGACTGCATGCGCCGAAGATCTGTACGCTCGGGCAGTGGTATTGTTTTGATTGAGACCTTGCCACTGAAGGGTGAAACGTGGTGAAACAGCGTGATGCCAACAGACATGTTCTACTAAGCTACGCCCGAGCGCGCTATCAGCAAGTCAGTGCGTAAACTGCGTATGCAGTCCTGCGACCAGTGGCTTTGACGGCATATGTGGGACATGCATCACCCTCGTAAACTATTCGCAGCCACTGCTCTGGCCTTTCGTCGACTCGTACATGCCTGGTCCCACCTGAGCCAGGCAGAGTCGCCACTCTCTGCCATCCTAAGAGAACACTACCGAAGTCATGACTGTCATAATTTCTCCGGAAGATCAGTTGCCAAGATTAGAGTCACTTGCATTCCCCTTAATGTGCCGAAATAGAGTTCGTTTCATGAACGGCTTCCGTTAAGTTAGGCCGTCTAGAGCCTGATCTCCGGCTTGCAATTGGCCGAGTTTCAAGCAAACATGGATGTGAGAGCGGTGTTTCCCAAAACTGTCCCAGACATTGTCGCCAAGCACAAAGCAGAATAAAAATCCTGTGCGCATTGTTTCAGCAAAGCTGACCGAGAGTGGTTCACTTCAGCATATCGCTGGCTCGGAGGGTCGAACTTACTTGGTTAGATGATTTGATGCAATCCTGACCAAGCCCCAGACTTAGAATTTCAAATCTGCAAACATCGTTTCAATTCTAGAAGTGGCTCAGAATCTAGAGTCTTGGAGCCTACCCTTGAACCGAATAAGTAGAGGGAGGTACCAAGTCCGTTTCACAGGCCGTTGGCCTCTACCTAGTCAGCCGCCCCCCCCCCCCCCCCCACTACGGCAACATCGTTTCCGATCAGTTCTACCTAAGCCCTTTTTCACAAGGGACTCGACTGCGACTACCTAAGCCCTAAAACCCTAAACCCTAAACCCTCAACCCTAAAATCGCGCTGATCGTCCAAAGCCAACCGAAACAGGGGGGGTCGCCTCAGGTGGGCTGCTGAGCTCGACTTGAAGAGGGTACCTGGCTTGCATTGTAGAGCTTGCGACAGCAATCAACGACAAGGTGACAAGGGACATTAAGGCAGGCTTTTCTATTCCGTGACAATCCTGCGTGCTGATGGGCCCCAGGATTGGACTCTGAATGGATCCATGTCCAGAAGATGCTGAAATCTGAGGGGTCACTTCCTTGCATTCTCCTTGCCGAATCTCCACCTGGAATCACAACAACTTATAAACATGTTCCATGCTCCATGGCCTTGTTTGGCATGCGTCTAAAGGCAGCGACGCTGGCTTGTTTTGGTGGTGGCTGATGATGGCCAAGTCCTTCCGACGCCAGGACACTGAGTTTCGTGGCTGAGGGCAGGTGCTGCTGTGTATCTGCCGTCCTTGGACACTCTGTCCCAGGCATGGTCTGGCCCAGTGTAGCCAGGGCCATTCAGTGAAGGGCCCACAATCTGACCACGAAGGAATGCAGACTTGCAGTGAACATGCCCCAGTCAGGTCCAGTCAAGTTCAAGGGGGTCAGAGTTAAAGCGTGCCTTTGCGGCGGGCTTCTTCAGACCGAAGACGTACGAGGGCGACTGGCAAGAGTGCTCGGCAAACGGACAATCTTCGCCGCAACATGCTCAGCCAAGCTAAGGAAGGCTTGGCTGCAAGACACATCCGTCACAGGAACCCACGCATGACGAGCAACTGCCACCAGCTTGGCCTAGCCAATTAGAATTCTGCCGAGGCCTATTCCACCCACCCTGCAGCCCAGCCATGCACCCAACATTGACATATTGGCAAAGCTCTTTGACGATACACCAACCTTTCCCAACTCACAACTCCCATCTATGTACAAGCAGCTCAAATGGGCGAGCCTTCTTGAGCAATCGTGACTGCTCTTCATGGCCTGCCATCCACTGTCCAGTTCCGAAGCACTAGCCGGCGGGAGTCTCACAGCATTGTCAGCTGTCAGCAGATTGTTAGCACAAGTGCAGTACATCAGTGCATCCTTCGGCACTGCTAGAGCTAGCCCAGAAAATCTTTCGAAGTCTTCTCACGGTGATCCTAGGACTTTGCCCTGGCCAGAGAGAACGGATTCGAGCTGACGTGCCAGATTGGCTTGTATCAGCGGGCGCTCATGATTGAATCGTTTGAAAGATTGAGGATGCTTGCGGCAGGCTCGTCAAGTTAGACGGAGGTGCATGAGGTGCCTGGCCAAGGTGCAGAATTGTTAGCACCTCCTGCTGGTATCATCTGGTGTCTGTCCACAAGCCCAGCTGGAAGCGCCGGAGCCATGAACACACCGTCTGACTCTATCAGGGAGGGTGGGAAGCGTCTGCCGAGACCCGAGTCCAACGTCGCGGCCGACCAATTCAACAATGTGCAAGCTGCACGTGATCTGTTATGGATGTGACTGCTCGACTTGCAGCTATTCTTGTCAACTGCCCCGGCAAGTCGCTCAATCGCAGAGCTTGCGAGGGGCAACTGGCCACATCTCATAGGAGTGGCTGTGGAGAGGAGGGCTGTTCATGCTATGCTGTGTCCTTTCAACATGGTCCTTGCGCACATCCATCGCTTATGATGCTTATCGTCTTACCTCTTGACAATCTGCAATTTAGCTCCTGCCCCAAAGCCCCCCCCCCCCCCCCGCGCACAAAGGCACACAACTGCTACGTGCCTAAGTATTCGCCTGGCCCAGGACCATCGAAGTGCGAAGAAGACCTAGCGTCACAATCTGAAAGCCTGCAAACCTGATGTAGGTCTACAGCCGGGTCGAGATGACCGAGGCGAACACCGGACGTGACTCAGATCCGTCATCTTTCTGGACTGCCTGGGACAAACAGAGACAGGGTCAACGCATCAGGTTTGCGCCTGGACGCAGTCAATCATGGAATCACCGGGGCAAACGCACATCGCGTCGGTCCTTTGAGTTGCACCAGGTATACCTCGGCGCACCGTGATTCGACCATGCTAATTCAGCTACGAAGCCTTTAGTCGAGGCCAGTACAAGGCCAACTTCTTCTCTCTCTCCAAAGACCGCTCGCGTTGCCCCCCCCCCCCACCAAAACAATATAAAAAACAACCTGTCGCGCTTCGCCTCGGCCCCATCCCAAACCTTGTGATGTCGCGCTTCTGTGAGCTCTTCCGGTCCGAGACGGCACATGCAGGTGCCATGGAAGCCACGCGTAGTAGGGCTTTTCTTACTAGTACACACACAGGTGAGCTAGCTTCCAGTAAAAAGGAACAGCTATTGAGATGCACTACTCAAAAGTCAAGCAGAGAGAGGCTGGATAGCCCAAATTCTGAAGATCGAAACTACATCGCCAAATAGCTCCGAGCACTTCAGCAGCGACCAAGGTTTCGGGCGGTCAATCACCCAAGCCTACCACAAAATGCAATCAACTGTCACAAGGAGGCTTAGGATTTTTGCTGTTTTTTTTTTTTGGGGGGGGGGGGAGGAGGTTTTGTGCTTGGGGGGGCTGGGGGGTGGGCGGTCGTCAGCGAGTGCGAGCACAAGACCGAGAGCGGCGCCCTGGAGCCCGTTTCAAGCCGGGATGGGGCCCGCGAAGGTTGGCCTCCACCACCTCCCAAGTCATCATACATTTTTGGCAACTTCGGTCCATAACTTAGCATGCTTGCGTATGATGTCGTGGAAATCAACATGGGAGAGGTTTTTGTTGCTATGCACTTCCGCACCTCACCCTCGAAGCGCTGGTGGGGCTGGAACTTAGGCAGTTGCGCAAGAAGCTTCTCCGAAAGAAAATGGGCCCCTTCTTTCGGGGAGGAAGGATGGGAGGGGATACCAGAATCGGTGGGCCATTGCATGGCCGACACTTGAGCACCTGAGCAACAGACCTCATCCTTGACCTCCATGCGCTTCAGGCCCAGGCGCCGCTCCTCGGCATCAGGGCACCAGGGTTTAGTCGCTCACTCTCGCACAAGGCAGGCAAGGTCCAGGGTTTAGGGTTTAGGGTTTAGTACTCTGACTCTAGCAGGTACCACGATGTGACTGCAACTCATGGCCTCGCGGTCAGCCCATGCATGAAGTTCGTCTCGTTTCCTGGCAGGTCTGCTTGTGCTGAGATTCTGGGACTGCTCGAACACAATGTCGCTTTGCCACTCTTTGTCGCGTGCCTCCGCTCTGCAATGACTTCCTGTCGGTGCATCATCTCCTTCTGCTCCTGCTCCTGTCCCATTGAAACGTCCCTTAAGCATCAAAAGTTGCACAATTTGCAGCCCGCCACGGAGAGTGGCCACGGCGCGGGGCTAGATTCTCCACGGACGCTTTCACTGTTGCAGCATACTGGAAGGGCAAAGCCTTATACTACAGTAGCCAAAGCTTCTACGCGTGTGGGACCTTGCAAGTCGCCATCTTCAGGTTCTCAATGTCTCAAGCTTCAAACTGAAAGCCCTACCAAGCACACGCTTCTCCGAATCCCCCCGCGACCCACCTGAATGGAAGGGAACTTGCGCGTCTTCTGCACGGCAGCCACTGCCAACTGCGGCGGAATGGTGCAAATGTGACTGAAGCGGTTGGTGCAGTGCCCCTGGGCCATGCAGCGAATGCAGTGCGCCTAGCACTCAACAACCTTTTCTACGCGTCGTGGGCATTGCGACTGCTTTGGCGCAACCGGCCCCGAGATGCGGATTCTTCCTACGGGTTCTTCCTGACTCAAGCTTTGGGGTCTTTCCGCGGCGAGCGCGACCGCGCTGGCTTCTCTGTTTGGACAGCCTCTCCATCCTCCACGGCTAACCAATAAGAAGCAATGAGATGTGTGCAAACAATGGACCGCGATCTGAGCATATCTGGCCCCGGCCGTCCTCCTTGCAAAGCCATGCCACTTTAATGCAGCATCCCTTCCTGACTCTTCGATCGCACGCAAGCGGGCAAGCAATGCAATGCGCAAATGTTCCATGGTCAACAGTTGGATGCCATGTCTCATGTCCCTGCCATTCATGGCCACCAACGCCGCTGAGGCTTCTTCGTATGCCGTGTACTCCAGCATGCAGTAGCCTCTCAGGAGAAGTCACAACGACACTTGCAGCATACAGCTCCATGAGTCTGCTCGCCTGGTGGGGGTCAACATGGCAAGAGCATGAAGCATCAATGCACCCAAGAAGCCTTTAGCCTCCCCGGTCATCCTACAGGCAACTGACTGTTGTTTCTTCTCTGACTCTCTCTTTCTCTCTCTCTCTTCCTCCCTCCCCCTCTCTCCGAGGAAAAGAAGGAGTACACTCGTCGGCTGTGATTCCCTGCTGTCCTGTTCAAGGGGACATGCAGGCTGACAATGGTGCCGAACGGCCGGAAAGCTTCATCCAAATCATCTTCCTCCACCTCGTTGCCACAACCAAATACGCAGCGAGCTGCAACTGCGAAGTATCAGCAACATCACCTGCCTCTCCTGGAAGGCCGGAGATAAACAGACCCCAGCCCTCTCGCGATCTCGCAGGCTTCTCTGATGCGGCGCCAGTGGCCATGGGCAACGCAAATTATGTGCCGGGCTCCTGTTGCGTAAGATATCAGAATCAATTAAGGCAGCTTTGAGCTTTGCAGTGCAGCGGCCCGCCACATTATGCAAAGTGACTGCAACAAGTTCTGCTGTAGATTGGGGCCGGTGACCGGTGATCATGTGAGTGCAGGTCTCTACGTGTATTGGACCGTTAGAACAGTTGTAGTTCGCAGATAGCAACTGCTGCGTGATGGCTGGGCTGACCGATTGAGCATTTGCTCTCAATGCAGAGCAATACCGTGATACCGGCCAGAAGTCCTTTCTCAAAGCGCTGCTACCACGCAGGCTCTCCCGCCTGCTTCTCATCCTCGTATTTGTCAATGTTCCATTGCTTCTGTGCCTGTCTGGCAAGCTTTTCACGCCATGAGGTGGCTGCGGCGCGGCAAGCAGTCACGGCAAGCGGCGCCGGACAAACTACTGCACTAAACAAGCCAGCGTCTCCAAATGGTAGTGATAGTTTGCTAGCCAATGGACGTGGTCCACAATGTCCAGGCCTTTGTAATAGGCGAACCGACAGGGTGTAACGGTTACACAGAAGCTCTGCAGGCGGGCTCGGTGCGGTCGCTTGACATGTGATTGTAAATGTGGTCGCAGATTTGCTTCCAGAATGGCTCCCGTTTGTTAAGCAAACCAGCTCATACCGACGGAGGTTATCATTGCAGCTGTTGCAGCACTGAGCTTGTGACGCGCAAGCTCTGGCATCTCCTTGGCTAACCGCAGCTAGCAGCAAACCCTACGGAAGCACTCAAACATGTTCTTCTCATGTTTTCGCCAGGATGCATGGTACAAGTGCTCGAAGAAATGCTGATTGGGTTTGTGCCTGTGTCAATCAGCCATGACTGCGGGAATGACAATCACCTAACTTCCCCTGTAAAAATGAGCTTCAGGCCCCACGTCCCCTCTCATGTTTAAAAGGCGTTGAAACCAAATTCGAGACTGATGCTGGCTTGGTGTGATGGCTGGTGAAGACTCTGCTAGCCAGTTCGTCTAGAGGAACCTGCAAATGGAACATGAAGTACCGAGTGCTGCACCGGTGTTGCTTCAGGCACTCCATGAACAACTGCAAAGGGGGCATCGAGCGAACGAACGAGACAAGCTACTGAAAAACAACTCAACTACAAACTGCAGGCCTTGTGCTCAGCATACTTCCAGCCACCTGTCCAAGGAGCAGAGCAGGCCACCTTGGAAACACTACGTAAAAGCAAGAAGCTCTTCTGAAGCGATGCAAGCCGAGCCTGTCTGGGACCCACCATGCTCCACAACCTGTGATCGCAGGTCATGATGATCATGATTCTTTTGCCGATCCTGACGGGCCTCCGGGAAGGAAACAGAAGGCAGGGTGTAGTGTCCAGCACCTGGAGTGATCCTCAGCGTGGCAGGCAGATCGAGGTCGGTTC
The DNA here is from genome assembly GCA_905221605.1 of Symbiodinium natans. NCBI lineage: Eukaryota > Dinophyceae > Suessiales > Symbiodiniaceae > Symbiodinium > Symbiodinium natans. The sequence continues at coordinate 488,450 of CAJNDS010000524.1, forward strand.
GACACGGACTGGACCTGGCAGCCTGACGCGGTTCCTTTTTTTGGCGCACGCAACGCGACGCAGGCATCACATGGTTAGGCTCTCCAAAAGCATCTGGACGCTTCTAGAGATGGAAAAGTAGAAGCTCAGTTGGCTCTTGGGAAAAGATGTCGGGGCTCTAGTGAGGTTGTTCGGACAGAGGCAACTAAATCAGTGTGTCAGGAATCTGGCCGTGGGCCACGAGCAATCACTATTACAATCAAGCTGCGGTGCTTGGACACGTCTGGGCTAGCCCACTAGAAGCTAAGCGTATATTGAGATCGCACAGCTTTGCCCTAGCAGCGATCTGGGTGGAGTTCCATAGCCTTGCGCCGCAGTTTCAGATTGTGTGGTCGCGGGTCGCGTTCTTAAACTGCTAGATATTACTCTGACAGTCTGCAAGACTCCTTGGCCCTCCCACCGATATAGGTCATAGGTCGGTGCTGCCCAGATGAGCAGAGAACGCTCACTGTACCAGCAGGGCCAGCGCCACCCGAAACTGCAACCGTCTGACCAAGTTTGATCAGATGCTGTGACATGCTACAGCATGCCTTCGTGTTCCACGGCTGCCTCCAAAAGACCTCGGCCCTCTGGACCTGTATCTGGAGATTGAAAACAACAACTTTGGGGCACTTAAACAGAAACTTGCTCAAGGAGGGATCCGGAGATCCGGTTAGCGGTGCCATTTGATCCACTTCTGATCCGGCAGCGATCGCCCGCGGACCCAAATGTTCATCGCATACTTCACCTGCACGTAGCAGGCTGGGCAAAAAAGCAAAACCTGCGCAGGCTGCTTGACGTGTGCGGGCCTGGTTGCCGTTAACGGGAAGTGCTTCGTGCAGAACCTTTGTCTGGGGTATGCCTGCACCGGATTCGGAATCTTCACGCGGTGGTGATGATAGGACTCGAGAGCGGCCCCGCCTGCAGCATCCACGTTGGGCCACACGAGGGCCGAGCCTTTTGTTGGAGTGACTTCCAGCTTCAACTCCGGAAAGGAGGTCTCGCCGCCAGCACCTTCCGAATTGAATGGGCACACCGGGCATTTCGGGAGGCACTGTAGAGTTCTGCAGATCCTACTGTTTGGAAAAGCCTCCCGGCACAGTGTTCAGGTACACGAGCATCGTTGCCTGTCAGTATGCTCGTGTTCTCCAAAATGAAGCCCCGTAGCCACAACAGTCAGCTGCAAGCAGGCATGCATCGTTTGTCCAAGATGCCATGCGCTGACCAAAAGCCCAGAGTCCAGGGTCCTTCTCACCAATCCAGTCCACATGCTTTCCTGGTGCGACCATGCAATGGAGAAGCGGCTCACTTGCTCTTGGCCGTTACGGTCGCCCTTCATGAGCAGGCATAGGGCCAAGTTCTACACACAGCATGTCGGATCAAGCTTCCAAACTTCTGCCCTGGCGTGTAGCGGACCAGCTGTAGCGGCTCAATGAAGTCTTCTGGAACTTGCAGCGTGCGGGCTGCCCACTCCCGCACAGCTCTGACCTGAAGGGGGGCTTTGACCAAGGCAGGACCCAAGAAGACCGGACATGAGTCGACCGTGTTGCACAAGCAATCGGCGCTTGAAGTTCGCAATGCCCAACACCAACAAGCAAGGCGACCCAACTTTCCTAGAGCAACCTCACGAACTTGCCAAGTGGCTGATGGATGCTTCTCGTGCCACGCGAGGAGGGCTGTCGAAGAAGTACGGGAGGAGCGTAAAATCTTCTGACGAGTGGCCTTGTCGTTGTTTGCGATGAGCTGACCTGCTTGCCAACTGTTTCCAAACCCCCTTTATGCAAGGCCTTTGGGTCTGATGCATTCTGATCCTGGATACTGACAAACTAAGTCTTGCAGCTTTGTAAGTGGCTTGCTGGAGTTCATCCACAGCTTCTGCGAGTCCGCGAGTTGCAGCAGCGCGTCGCAGTGCTTGGCAGGGACCGCCTACACAACATGTTGCTGGATCTGGCTTCCGCAGGTTGGGTTCAGGGAAATGGCTTTATTGCCATTCGTGCTGGGGTGAGCGGTTCATGGGCCAGCATTTTACTAAAGCATTTTGGGCAGTCTGTGTTCTGGCTTTGAGCCTCTGCCGTGGGGCTTCTTGTGGCCCGTTTTCCTGCAAAAAGTCTGCCGCAAGGTTTGTGTAGCTTCCGGAAGGCGGCAAAATCAAATCCGGCTTTGAGCCATCTGGTTCCAAAAAAGCTTGAGACAGCTTGAGATCAGTAGCTGCTTTTCGATATGCCGGAGGGAAACCCATGGAAACGAATGTGCAAGACACTTTTGCTCGATCACAACATCTCAAAACTAGGCACGATGGCGGTATCCTGAGCATCGCTCTCCGAGACAGAAGAGGCAGGCGAGGGAGACGATGGAGAGACACATCATGTCAACAAACAAGAACAAGCTCTCCAAAGACGCACGCTGACACGTCCAGCCTCGGGCAGAAGCAACACCGGCAAAGGATCTTCCAATAAAGTCTTTGCATTGGACTTCGTGCCGGACATGCCTCACTGAGCTGAATGATCATAAAGGCTGCTACTTCATATGCTGTCTGCCATCTCCTGTCTCCTGCAGTACAACTTTCGCAGTCCAGACACCTGTGATTGTTCCCCAAAACTTTGACGCAACACTCGTCTCCACCTTTGGCGAGGGCTTCCCGAACCTTAGCAGATACAGCTACAATACTGCAGCTTCCTTGCTGCTGCCGCTCTAGCAGCTCTAGCAAACGCACAGGAGACAGATTCGAGGCATGAATTACGGAACAGGACCAGCCAGAGTCGGCCAGCTTGCTGACTGGGGGCAGTTTGGTGCACGGCTGCTGAGCACGACTGCAGGACCAAGCAAAGGCACGCTTCTGCTCTTCCGTGGCCTTCCTTATTCAGTGTATTCAACTGCGGCAAGGCCCAGGCCGGAGACAAATGCCAGTCTGCGCGAATCTATCCAAGCATCCCCTTGCAGAAGCCCATGGCCACCTGCAGGACAGTGAAGAGGTCCGGCTGCTGCCACTGAACCCAGGCCTCACTGTGCCAACAGCCAACAGCAAAGTTCGAGAGCTGCTTGGCTTGGTTCGAACAATTCTGGAGTCCGAAGGGTCTGACGGAACGCATTGCCTGGGTACGTTGTTGCCTTCCACAACATGTGCCAAGGGACAAAGCCGAATGCGAGTTCTGCCAGCGCCCGCGGGTGTGTTTCGATGAGCGCAGCTTCAATGGCAGCTTCTGCCAGCATGTGCCAGACAGACGCCTCAGTTCGACAGCTCCAGCACGTGGGAAGGATCCGCTTGTGTCTTGTCGATGCATTTTGGTAGACATGCCACTGCTCGGATTTCCGAGTACGCCATGGACATCCTGAGCTTGCACATCAGCGGCAACATGCGCACACGATGCATATTCGTCACGTTCTGTGCTATGAAATTTTCCCTGGCATGTGGTGCGATAAGGATGCTCCTGGGTACCGCATCATGAACTGGGATCAGCCAAGTCGCACTAAAAAGCCAAGCTCGGCACCGGACAGTTCTGGAAGGATATCCCTCAAGGCTTGGCCTAGCAGCGAGGCCAGCCATGAATCCTTGGAGTTGGGCCCGAAATGATTCAGCATACTGACCATGCTCGTCCTTGGCACAGGGATGCCGCAAGGTACTCGAAAGAGACATCTATCATCTACCCTGTTATCCTGACGGAAAAATTGTTGATCCGTTGATCCACGCATGCCTCCGAGTAATGAGCTGGCTGAATGTCAGCCTGGCTGCTCATTGCGTCGCTGCGATGCAATGATCAGCTCCTGAGAGCATCAGATGAGACGAGTTCACAAGGGCAACGGCCACGGGCTCCAGCGCAACATTCAGGTTGTTGGAAGGTGCCATGTGTTAAAATTGGTTCACTGCCATCGATGCTCTAAACGCAACCTGGCATCTTTCTTGAGATCAATCAAGTAGTCTTTGGCAGCCATCTCCAGGCCCTCTTCTACCTACAGTGGCCGAGGTTTGATGCAACAACTCACTGATTTGACAAGCTTGACAAGGGATGGCCTACAATACCCTGACGTTTGGATGGCACGGCCTCCACAAGCATAGGCATGTCGTCGGGCTCCGGTGGTTCCTCTGCCTGCTGCGCCTGCTCCGGCTCCTCCGGCTCTGCCTCCTCTGCTGGGGCTGTGGCTGTCTCCTGCACGGGTGGCTCTTGGGTTGCCACCACAGGTCTCTGCACCGTCACCTCTCGCCCGGCATCCTTAAGGTCAGCAATGCTGCTCAATTTGGAAGTTTTTTGAAATCACTTGTTCCCACATAAGCTCAGATGTTTTGCAACACCGAGAGTCCGAAGATGTTGGTCGAAATCTCAAAGGAATAAAGGCGTAGGAGCTGAGTTGTTGCAGCAGGGCCTCAGCGACATCGCCCACCCCTCGCAGTCCAAGACGCACGCTATTCACTACAGCTGCACCTGTCTTCTAGCAGAAGCTGTGCAAACTGATTCAGAACTCAGCCAGACACTAGGAGAACCAGAGCCTTCGCAGCTCTTCGAAATCGTAGCAGCATTGCTGAATCCATTTTCTTTGCTGAATCCATTTGGATTTGCAAATGGCAGATTAGAAGAACTTGGAGAGTCAGTCTGTGGTGCAGTGAGTTGTGTGTTGTGTTGTAAGTCATGATGGCGAGGATCATGGCATGATAATCGTGGTACGGGTACCAGTCTCGTAAACATGAGCTGAATGAAAGCTGGTCTTTAAGCCCGGCAGCGAGGCGTGCAAGACATGCCACTTGCTGCACAGAGTGTACATCCTGCCTAAGTTAAGAGTGCAGCGATGCTGCCAGGGAGCACAGATTGACCCCGTGATGCCTCAAAAAGCTTGTGGTTTCCTTCCTAAGGGTGGCACTCTCCTTCGGTCCCGTATTCAGCATCGCGAACTTGCAGCACAGGAACCTGATCTTGAGAAGCAGCACAATGATACAGTGATGAAAACACCAAGGACAACTTGAGGTAGGCCTTGAATTTGCCCTTCTTGTGTATGGGCCTGAGGGTCAGTGACGGATATCAAAAAAAAGCTGAGCCCTTTCGCAGCAGGGGCCTCCCAAAGGAGTAGCTCGCACTTCCATGAACACCCGATGTTAACTGGAGAGGCTTGGCCTTGGTGACACGATGGCAGTGCTCCAAGTACTTGGAGGTTCATGGTACTTCTTAACCAATTATAACTGTGCTTATAACTCTACTTATAACCGTATTAGGGCACTTAAGGGGCTCATAATCCCTTCCCCCTAATATTAAACGGGCCCCCCCGCCCCCCCCCAAATGGAAACTGCAAAGTGTTTTTATACTTAGGGAGGGTTTTTATCCAAATGTCCTTAACCCTAAGCCCTAAACCCTTAACCCTAGACCCCCAACCCTAAACCCTCTGAGGGTTTTATTGGTGTTGAGGGATTTATTGGAGGCCTGAACCCCCCCCCCCTTAATTCGGAATAGGGTTTAAAAGGCGGGCTCGGTTTCGGGAGGATTTTCCGGAATGTGTTTTTGTTATTAGGGGGGCGTTTAGTAAAAGGGGGAAGGGATTAAGGGGTTATAAGCACAGTTATAATTGGTTAAGAAGTACCATGAACCTCCAAGCAGAGAAGACGGCAGCAATCACTGTTTTCTCCACAGCATTCCTGCGTTAGGACGCCGGGATATAACGCGCAACCCACGTCTGCAGCATGTGTTATGCGCAGGCAACGTAGACCCGCATCTTCTCTTTCCAGTTGCCCTCTTTGAGAAGGCGCACCGTCACCTTCATGCCCTTGTAAACCTCAAAATGGCAGCCAATTAAGCCCAGAAGCTTAAACTTAAGATATTGATGTTCCCTGCTCTCGTACAAACTCATGTTTCTGGGGGCCTGGCGCTGTCTATTAGCTCTTGCGTCATCTTGGACTTGTGCAGAAGGGCTTCTATCATTTGGCTCCCAGGGACCTGGACTTTGACCTGACAAGTGTAGTCTCAGCATTCTGAAATCTCTGAAATCCAGGAACTTGGACTTTTTGGAGCCAAGTGCAGTTGGGAGGCAAACACGCCGAATTGCACAATTCCCACCACTTCAGCTTCGATGTCGTCGCTCTCGGTAAGCTTGTCGAAAGCAGCGATGTCCGACTCCTAGACCGCAGGGACAGCGACGACAACTGCCACAGCAACATTTGCGGGCCACATCCTCCCAAAAAAACGCGGCCAATTCCTACCTCCGCATGGTCATTGCTACCATTCCATGAGAAAATCGGAGCAATCTGAGACCGGCCACAGCCAAATCTCCTAGCAAAAGGGAACATGTTTGAACCACTGCTCCTGAATGTCCGGTCTTTGGAACGGCGGTGGTCTTTCTAACGGTCCTCCAAGGCAGTAGGTCAGCAGGTGGTGAGACGGGTGGCAAGGGTGCGCGCCGATCCACACTCGCACAGATTTTGGCAAGCTTGTTGATGAGAAGTGGATACAGAGGCACCCTCCTGCTTTGTCTTACAGGCCTAAACCTAAGGTCCAGAGTCTATCTAATAGGCTATCTTGCATTCTGACACCAAAGCTTACTCAACATAAATCTGCTGAGGCCCGTGATTTTTGAGCTGACCACTGTCGGGCGCACTGCAGGGCACATTCGGGGAGTGAGCAAAACGTCACGCTGCGCCACTAAACTCAGCAAAGCACTCACTCCGCATGCGCTGGCATGACTTTCCACCTGAGGCCCGCTAAGAAATTTGGTATCGGCAGTGTACGGCATGCACTTCGACAAAAAGGTGCGAGCATGCCCAGGGATGCAGTATCGCTATACTCGCTACACATTGCATGGGGATTTAGAGGGGGGGGGGGAGGGGGGTTGAGAAATATGCCAACGTCAAAAGTGAGCCCGAATGAAAAGGCAGAGCCTTCCGAGTTTCCAAGCATCACCCGGCGAAATCCGAGGATCTGATTTAAGGCCACTGGGAATCGAAGACAAGGAGATGCTTTTTCAAACGCAGCCCCAAAACCCTCCTGGGCTGCGCTCTTTTTTTTAAGGGGGGCCATTAATGACTAATAAGATCCTCGGACTGTGCCGCCAGCTTTTGTGACTCGGCTCAGAGCAAGTGTTCCTTCGCAAGCGCCGAGCACAGGGGGTTCCGCACGCAGTTTGCGTTCATCCGTGCGACCATGCGCGCATATTTAATTAACATGGCAGCTGAATGCCGAAGCCAACTGAGCCCAGCAACTGCGCAGTTGCTCTTGTGCTTATGTGCCTTCATTGACTTTTGCATGCCACTAGGCACATCAGCAGGTTGGGCCACCGTGCCTGAACGGCATGTCAAGAAGACTTTGCCGTCCTCGTCGATATTCAAAACTCGAACGGCGATCTGAGCTCGGCGAGGTTCACGCTTTTGCTGTCATTCTTTGCAGCTCTGCAGGTCAAGCAAATGCAGTTGCTTCCAAGACACAGGCTCATTCAGCACAAAGGGCTGCTCCATAGGGAAGCCATCCCGCCATTCACTAGTGTGCAAAAGTCCATCTCTGGGGGCGCCCATGTTAATGAACACGCCTCGAAACAGCATGTAGCACTGTAATTCGGACTAGTCGTCGACACGTTTGGCTTTGACGTGAATGCAGAATGCACAGAGAATGTCGAATGAGTGGCCGTTTTTGAAATAGCTGCCGCGAACTCCTTGAAGCTCCATGCCGACCTGCAGAAGATGCAAGCTTGGAAGACACTTAGTAAGGGGCAGGACCCAGCCACGGAAAGCTAGCTGCATGAAGGCAGCAGCCAGGCAGGAAGGAAGGAGGACAACAGACAGACACTAGGTCACTAGGTCCTCACTAGGTGAAAAGGCAGGAGAAACTGGGCTGCACGAGGAAGAAGGCTCATCGAGGCGACACTTGGGGTGGGCGCGTCCACAGCCGCCATTTGCAAACACCATGATGGGAGAACACTCACTTCTTTGGAAACGCAGCATTAAGCGCACAGCCTTAGCCTCCCACTGACCCACTCTCCCACAGGTACTTTGTATACCAGCTCATGCTCTGCCCGCCTGCCTGCAACTATGGAAGAGAGGGGAGGGGCGGGTGGGTGGGTGGGTGGGTGGGTGGGGTCTGAATATGAAGTGAACACTAATCCGCTTTGTTGTTCTGTATCTGTCAGCAAAGAAAAACATGCAGCATATCTATCTTGTCTTTGTTCGTATAGTGGTTGTGGTTGCGAATGCGGTTGGGGTGGCGGTGGCGGTGGCGGCGGCGGCGGCGGGGGCGGGGGCAGGGGCAGGGGTGGTGGTGCTGCTATTGCATTTGTTGTCTGTCTTTGCTGCTGCTGCTGCTGCCGCCGCCGCCGCCGCCGCTGACGCTGCAGCTGACGCTGCAGCTACCACTGCTGCGGCTGCCGCTGCCGCTGCCGCTGCTGCCGCCGCTGCTGCCGCCGCTGCTGCCGCTGCCGCCGCTGCTGCCTCTGCCGCCGCTTCCGCCGCCGCCACCGCTGCTGCCGCTGCTGCCGCTGCCGCCGCTGTTGCCGCCGCCGACGCCGCCGACGCTGCTGCTGCTTCTGCTGTTCTTGTTGTTGCTGTTGTCGCGCATGCCGTGTTTCCGAAGAATTCAGAGGACACTTCGCTACAATTATGAAAGCCTCTTTTTCGTGCCCTATATGTCTTGTATTTCCAGAAGGCTAGAAGACAAACTCTATTCCCTCTCTATGCCAAACGAGAACTTTTGTCAACCTGTTTCCTTACATTTTCCGAAGAGAACTCTTCCTCTCCACTGCCATAGGAATAACTCCTTTACGCATTCTGCCAGGCATGTACGATTAAGCAGAACCGGTCGCAGCTGCCTCCCATCAGAACAATAGAACAATCTGCCGGCGCTAAGTTTGACACTGCAGTCTGCTAATTGATCGCGACAGCCTTGAGATCCTGCATGTCGATCTTCGGCGGAAGCCTTGCGCTGCAAGAATTCCGTCTCTGCAGGACCCAAGCTCCCAATCTGCCATCTGAGGTGCCAAGTCTCACCTTCTGCGGCATGGCGGGGTACTGCCGAGTTGGAGGAAGATGACGTCCACACTCGAGATGAGCCAGTGAATGCCTAGGATTGTTCGTGGGTGCGTGGTCTTCTGGGCGTTTCAGTTTAGAATCATTAGAATCACATCAGAATCCGCAAATGACGAGCAACTTGCAGACCGCGCAAGCTGTGCAGGAGCCATCCGCAGCCGATCACGGCAGCAAGCCGCCGCAAACAGCCAGCTCTCCTTTGGCTGACTGCCATTGTCATGCAGGTGTATGACACCTCGACATCGGAGCCAAATGTGCGGGGAGTATACCTGTGAAAATGGCAGCGCCCCAGCGCAGCCCTCTTGGAGGCAGGACAAGAACAGAAGAAAGAACAGCGGAAACCTGTGGAAACGTGGTAGAAACAGGTTTCAAAGCTTCCCAGATGAGACCCTGACAAGCTCTGGCGCGGAGGCAGACTGCCCGAGTCGGCCTTCAAAGGCCTTCACTTTTGCGGCATACTGGCGCTGCGCGCGCTCCTTGCTATCACGGAAGAGACAGAAGGAGGAGCGAAAAAGGAGAAGCAAAAACAACCCAAGCCTGGCCATACATAACAGGCAAACAAAGTAAGGCAAGAGAGCGTGGCAAGTTCCTACTTGTCAGGTCCTCTTGGCGGGCTTGGGCAGCCTGAATGAACAACACAAGCCAATGTCAATGAGTCAATGATGAATGAAGGGATTCCCGGCTGAGCCGCGCCTTCTGCTTCGAGATCGCATCTAGAAAAGTGTCCATCGGCCTATGCTTCTCCTTCCGGCGCAGGCATTCGCTACCCACATTTACAAAAATAGCCCAGTGCGAAGAAAGTTTCTGCAACCGGGGCTGCACCGCACTCCGGCCTTGGCTTTCGGAATCGTGTCCAGAAAGTCCGTAACCATGATGCCCGTCTCCTGCAGAAGCTGACTTGAGTTGAGTGCGGCAGGTACCACTCCTCGACCCTTCCTCTTCTTCTTCATAAACCACATTAGCAGCTCGCAAATTTGCGAACGGTCACGAAAGGTTCCAGCAACTTAGGCACTTTGCGCCACCTTTTTCTTTGTGGGCTGCTCTCTGGCCACTGGCCGGATGAAGCCTCACCGCTCGGCGAGGCTCAGCTTGCAGGTCACCTGTGCTGCAGATGTTCAGGGGGCAAGGCCAGCATCGGCAAAAAAGTCAAACTCCCTAAAGCCCTAAGCCCTATTCCTTAAAAAGAAGGCAAGAAAAAGGCTCAAACAGCAAGATCCAAGGCGCATTCATGGCTTGCATCTCTTGAAAGAGCAGTTTACAAGCGTACGGCAGACGAATGCTGGTTACCCATTCCGCGCTGCTGCAGAGTTTGCACCAGTCAGGTCGGCAGAAGAGGCCGCACTTTCCTGGGCACCGACAGACAAAGCCTGTAATCACGTGACTCCAAGAATGCCAAAATATGCCAAACATGGATCCTTACCTCCAAAGGTCCTCAAGCCACGGCTCTGCAGACATTGGGGTTGCAGACATCGCTCGAGAGCATGAGACGCTCGAGCAAGAGGTTGGAAGCACCATAGGCCACCAAGCAATCTCTTTCCATCTCCTGATAAGGATAAGGAGTCTGGCAGACACACCCCCCTTCGCCCAGCTCGGTGTGTAGATCAGCCGTCGCTCTGCTGCCCAGACACTCCCAGTCGCAAGCCTCCTTCTTTGGCACGACCCTCTGTAGGCTGCCGAGTCAGCAACATTCGTGGCCCGCGCGCGCGGGCATGCATCTTGTCCTTCAAGACTTCAGGCTTCAAAAAGCTATTGGCAGTATATGGCTTGCTAGCCCAGGCAGCTCAGCTAAGATGCTGACTACTACCATATGCTTCAGCTTCTGGTAGTAGATTGGGCCACCTGAGATCTTGCACTTGCATGGACACTTGAAGCATCGGATTCTTGGCTTGGATTCTCGCTTTCAGTTTAGTGAAGTACTGGAGGCACTAGACTGCTTCCACATGCAGAACTTCTTTGGGAGGCAGTGCTCAGCACGGCCGAACGAGAAATCGCCGAGGAACAGAAGATGTAGGATTCAATCGGCTCACCCGTAATGCCGCTGGTTAGGTACTCCTTGCCAGTTGGAGCAAAGCCGTGGCTGATGAGGGTCCTCGCACAAATGTCAGCTGGAAAAAGGATTGAAGGACAGGCCGCATGTCCTGTAGATCTCATGAGCAGGAGTCCCGCCAAAAGCAGAGCCATTGGCAAACATGCCTTCCAGAACCGCCGCCTCCACGTGACAGCGTGCAGCTATGCCTCTCATCCGACAGCTTCCGATTCGGCAGCCTTCGACCCGATGAGCTCCAACATCTTCCCCACCGTCATCCGCGAAGGGAAGCCGTGCCTGAATTGGAAAGGGGTAGGAAGGGAAGTAGGGGCTCATTTGCCGGACTTGTTCTGCAACCGGGCTGCGGGTTCATGATGAGGTCAGGCCGCCAGCCCGTTTCCGAAAATGGCAAATCCTGCTCCGGCACGATGAGGCCTATGACTCCCTTCTGCCCATGGCGAGAGGCAAACTTGTCACCTTGGCTACCAAGCTGCTCTTCGACAAGTGCAGGAGCAGCACAAAGAACTGAGGTGTGCACCCACCTCAGGCCTGCGAGTTTGCCGAGTGATGATCTTGTACACCTTCATGCCCTCTGCATCCGTCGTCAGAAGCACACGATCCTAAGAACGGCAACATCCATGTCACGAATGCTGTCGACGGCACCGCAGTCAGCGTCAGCTGAGGCCTCTGGCGATGTAGGAGGAGACAGGGTTTTTGTAGTGCACGGGCGTGGCTTTGTACTTGATGTCGACCGTGGACAAGTCTTGTAGAGCCTTTGTCTCCACCGGGCTGATCCTGGGAGCATGTCTTCGAATGTCTGCCCTGCTTGCACTGTGGACTCTATTTTGACCCGATGTAGAGCAGTCTGGGAGAAACGCACGGCCACAGGGCCAAAAGGAAACTGGCCAAGAGTCTTGTTGGCCAGCAGGAAGCCGTCCTCCACTTTCTCCGAGGGTCTCACCATACCATCCTCATCCAAGGAGCTGAGCTTCGCATTCTTGCCTGGATCGCACGATCACCATTCACGCTGCGGCCCCTGCAAAGTACAGTATGAAATGTGTATGTATTGATGTATGACATTTGTTTTCGTTGTCCAAGCAGCCCTTCCGCTGACCGGCCTGAAGTGAGAGGAGCAGAATGTCGCATGAAGGCTCTCTAATGACTCTGCGCTGCATGCTCGCCAGCCGAGCCTTGCCATGACCTGCTGGTTGAGGCGGCGCCAGCAAATCAGTTGTTCCATTCCCGTGCGTCGTCATCTGAACCTCGGTAGCATCCCCAAGGCTCATGGACTTCCACCACATCACCTATATACGATGTGAGAGGAAAGTACAGGGATGGGCCGCCCCCATCAACAGCATCTCCGAGCGCTGAAGCATGCCAAGACGAGTAGACAACGGCTCTGTCTTTCATCCCTTATGAAAACGACTAGTGCAGCTTGCCTGCTTAGGATTCTACATCTCAGATTCAGGTTTGCATGGCCTTTCGGGATCAATTTATGGGGGGGACACAAACTGGCATGGTATGAGATATCCTGCTTCCTTGACAGGCCAAGTCGTAACAAAGAATCCAAGATCTCCGAACCCGATGCCTGGCAGAAGAAGCCTCGTAAAAATGCTGAGGCAAGGACTCCCTGGCGTCGCATCACAAAGCACCTGTGGGAGTCATCCAACAACATGCGCCGCAAACATGCGCTGCTGAATGCGAGTTGTCTGCCCGGTCCTGCCGAACCCACGATCTAATGCAGCTCTGTTCATGATGATCGCATCCTCAATGTCATAGCCACTGTAGCCTGGAAGCAAAAGTCTCGGCGAAAACAGCACACGTCTTTAGACTTCGCAGTCAGCATGAGAGCTCTCTCAAGGGAGGCTACTTCAGGCGAAAACAACAACACGTGTCTTCAGAAGTCGCAGTCAGCATGGTCTCAAGGTGTGACAGGGAGAGAGCGGTTCACCTTGCCCCGAATATCAGACCAGTGAACCCACCCTCCGGACCCCAGCCTAACCTTCCAGAATCTCCCTGTCACACCTTGAGACCCTGTTAATGCCTTGTCTGAGTAACTTTCATGAGTCTTACCGCTGGAGCTGGAACTAGATGCATGGGTCTTCTGTCTTCATCTCTAAGTCTAGGTACTGGCTTTACATGCGCGAGCTCATTTAATGTACACCCGTAATATAATCGGTCAGGAAAGCACTTCAGGCGACGCAGTCGCTTGATGGAATCAGATACGTTCGGGACATGCTAGCCAGCAGCTTGTGAGGTTACCTGCCGGGTTTCCATGGACTTGGGCCACCAAGAATGACTCAAGACAAGGATTCGGCAGTTGAAATGAAACCACGACGTATATATATATATATACATATATACATATATGCATATATACATATATGTATACACAAACACCTCCAACGTTGCCACCCACGCAGGCATAACGTGAACATCATTCCGGCCCACGTTATTCTTTGTTCGGTGTCGTGGCTGTGCTGTGAGACGCTGTCTGCTTCAGGTTTGCTTGTTCACAAGAAAGCTTGAGGCAACTGTTGAAGCGCAAGTGGCTCATAACTGCCACTGACGCGTTCTGTCCGGCACCCAGCTGATGAAAGTTCACCAAATTCCTCAGAGAAACAGCCATATGGTTGCAAGCAAGTCTTCCTGCTCGAGCAGCAGGAAACCGACCTGCAATACCAGCGATGCTCTGCCAAGGGTCAGTGTCTTGCTGGTACACAGCGGCTTCTCAGGATACACCAGGCCCAGGAGCAGTGTGTCCTGATGTGCGACTACTTGCTTGCCCCTGCAGGCACAAATGACCGAGCCAACGCAGGGTTGTTGAGATCAGTTCGACAAGCTCGCAATTGAAGTTCAGAGCTTTACTCATCCAGGCGGCACTGCGTGTAAACTGGTTCATGGCAATACAGCCCATCGCCTGCTTTCCTGAGCACACTTCTGTCTCGTACTTGTATGGTTCAAGGGGCGCACGCACAACATCTGTTTCGACCATCCGGTCCGTTTAATGCAGAACAAGGTTCCCATGGCGCATTCGTAGGTGTTTCGTGGAGACTGGTTGTGGTTCGGATAAGGGATGAGGCCTGACACCACGCCTGAACATCTGCACGTTTCCATCCAAGTGAAGGCGGAAAGTTCAGTTCTTGGCATGTCTTGGCACTAGAGTCATTATACGCGGATAGATTGCACCACCGAAGACCCCAAACAGTCAAAGGCACGTCAAAGAAACAGTGGAGACGACGGGAGACAAAGGGAGACGAAGGGACGCGAAGGGAGGCGAGGAGCGCAGCAACCCGGCAAAGCCACCCACGTGAAGGACCAGGAGCCCAGGAACCCGCAACAGTCCTCAGAATGTCGGCAATCCTTCAATGGATTTAGAACCCCAACAGTAGACTGTTTCGGGAAGAAGTGGGGTGGGTGCAGCTTTTCACAGGTGGCGAGTGACAATTCCACGATGGTTGTTGTGAGCACTACCCTCGGGGCCGTGGGCAGGCGGGCGTGAGTGTTTGCTCCTAACGTTGACGCTGCTTATTTTTCCCTATACTTCCATGTAGATCAAGACATTTCTGGCTCCAAATGTTGCAAATTACAGCCTTTCAAGGCGTTGGGCAGCTTGAAGAAGTGATGAAATTACTGCAACGCACAGCACTATCCTGGAGGTGCACCGACCAGAGCACAATGTTGCGAGCAACAACGGGAAAAGGCTATTCAAAGCTCGAGATCAACTACCCGAGTTCTTCGGTGGCGACGCATGCTTTAGTTGTCGGAGGCTCCTGAGCGGAAATATGGGTTCCCACAGCGTTATGTCGGCTTTGCTTCTGAATGATTTGGACTACTAATGCCACTAAATAGCTCTTATCATAGCGTAAGGAAAGTTACAGCAGTGACAGGAGGAGTCGGAGGACAAGGGGGTCTGGACAACCAAATGAGGACCAGGGGCACAGGGCAATCGAAGACGACGCTCGAAACCCCCCTGAATCTGAGGTTCACAGACATTGACATCAGCCGAGGCCAGTGGCACCATGAAGCTTACTTAACATCAAGTGTTGGATGGTCAAGAATGGGCTGGTCGACCCGCAGGCGCATGAGCACATTAGCACGAAAGTGATCCAACACACTTCACTGGAACTCTGCTAAACCCTAAAAGCCCCGAACTCTCAACCCAACTCGGCCTAGTAAGGTGAAGGGCTCTATCTCGAGGTGGGTCGTCTCAGGCGTTATCTCATCAGGCTGAAGAGCTATGAACAGATTGTTCTCCTCGTTGACATCAACCTCGAGAAGGGTGCGGAAAGAGCAGCTCAAAGTTGAATCAACGAGAATCTGCAGGTTTTGCGGCAGCCTTCAGGAATGCCTCAATTAGATTACACTGCCCTGTCTGGCACGAAGCCACGCTGCCACCTAGTCAAGTCTCCAAACCATGTCAAACAACCTGAACTCAAGAATCACCGATTTCTTTCATGGTTTGTTTTTTGATACTAGTTTCACGCGGTTGACACAGATACTTTCTCAGAGCGACTTTGTTTCAGACAAAGCACCCACTCGAGCACTCCTTGCTTCAAGAAGTCATCAAACTTCATGCCGCCATCCGCCTTTGCCTTGAGCATCCTGAGCTCGCAGCAAAAATGTCCATGTGCCCAACTTGGGTTTTTTGGGGTTTAGGGCTTAGGGCCTTAGGGCCTTAGGGTTTAGGGTTGTTCCTCCCTATATCACGCGACAGTAGTATTTCTGAAGTTCACGGTCGCGGCACAGTGGGACGTGCTTCTCAGGAATGAAGCGCGATTTGCAGTCTGCCACGATGATCAAAGGCCGGCACAACCGGCCACCATCAGAAGCAACGAAGATTGCATGCCAACCTGGCATGGAGGATGTCGAGATGCCTAGCCGCAAAGGTGCAAAGGGCAGACACTTCCCACCTTCATCCTCATAGATAGAGACGAACTCGCCGATCAGACCGCGTCGGCGCAGCTGCTGCAGACCTTCTTGCTGAGTAGTGGGACCACTACAGTAGCCTGTAACTCTGCTGGCTGCTTGGCCTAGCTGCTATAGTGATCAACTGCCACATGCACCCCAGTATAGGCTCAGTGCTCATTACAGCAGTTCAAAGGCAGAGCTCTTCTTGAATAATTGAAGCGAGCAACTGGCCATGAAGCGCTTCGGCCTGCGGTGAATTCCAAGCAGGCTTCCATTGAGGAACACCTGCCCAGCCATATTGTTGGCACTGCTTAGCTTAGGAACTGCTGCACATCCTGGTAGCACGGTCAATGCCAAGGCTGCTCTGCGTAGCCAGCGGATCGTCGAAATGCTTCCGAGGCGCCAAATAGTTTCCGATGTGGTGGAGCTCCTCACCAGACATGGCCTGAGCATCCTGCAGCCAAACCCGAATACACCAAGTCAAAGCGAAGTATAACGGAGGCAGCGGATGGCAGCTGTAACAGTGGTGCACATTGGACACTGGCCTCAACGCCAAGGCAATAACACATTTGCTGCAATGATCCGCGCTGACCTGAGCTGCGCAGGGCCTCGACACTAGATCTGCACACGAGCATCTAATGTCATGCTGTGCAGGAAGGGAACTGGAACAATTAGAGGCTAGAGGTGTCTGGGCTACTGTGATTTCTGAATTGTTCTGAGGCAGCTTCTCTCTTCTCCCGTTGTGACGTGCGTCAGCAGGGCCAGGTGCCTCAGAAGTATTGCAGCACAGTGCCGAAAAAGATTTGTGTGGGATGCTTTCAGAATCAGATGATGCAGACCAGGTGCTTCACCAGGCCGCACTGTTCGCCTTCTGGGGTGTCTGCAGGGCAGATCATCCCCCACTGTGAAGGCTGCAGAGCTCGAGGGCCAGCCACTTTGCGACTCTTCTCAAATTGGGACTTCACTCGCATCCTCAGGTGTCATGTGCCCAGATGCGCCCAGTACCTCCCACTACTGTAGTCAGAGTGTTATGGCTGAAGGGGTCCCTACGCTGAACGGAACCGGCCATGGCTCATTGATCCAACGCACGACATATAGGAGAATCTGGACAGGACCTGTCAAGTGTTCTTTCTTCATCACATCGCCGACATCTCGGAATTCTTGAGACTGGGCTTGGAGATTGTTGCAGAGCACAGGAGCGATGTTCTAGAAACCACTTCACACAGTTCATCGATCTCGCCAAGGTTGAACGAATCTAGAAACAGATCAAGCCGTAGTCTACGTGACCAACACCAAAGCACCCTTATGACCTTGGGGCCCACCTGCGAGACGCCCGCACGATCAATGCGGAATCGTTTGATGTTCCAGTTGCCCGTTGAGATGGCGTTTGCCATCGCCCTTGTCAACTTCGAGCGGTCTTGCCAAGATTCCAAGATGTCTGGATACCTTGCAACGCTTGCTTTCATACTTTAGGCACTGTGCAATCTGTGCAAAGACGGCTGCAAGCACTGAGGCGAGGACGAGGACATGTCTTTCACACGGGCAGCTGAGGATTGATGCCATTTGGAAAGGAGCAGGTCTGCTTGCTTTTGCAACTCCATGTTCATGAACTTGAACTGGTCCTTCCAGGGAGGGGGTGGGAGGAACGATTGAGAAGAGTGGGCTACCGTTGTTGCTGAAAAGCGCGACGGCTCCATCGGCCAGCCAAAATGTATTTAAAATAGTTCTCCCTCGCTTACTGGCTTAAAACCCTTTGGAAACCGGACTTGATGACTGCCAGCGCCCTAAACCCTAAACCCTAAACCCTAAACCCGAAACCCGAAACCCTAAACCCTAAACCCTAAGCCCTAAGCCCTAAACCCTAAGCCCCTAAACCCTAACCCTAAACCCTAAACCCTAAGCATCCTCGAAGAGCACTTCGATGAGCTGGCCGGACAGCTCCAGGCGCTTGTTGCCGTAGTAGTCCCCTCTACTAGAACCCAGCTTGTTGCACACTGGGAGAGGGCTGCTCTCCCTTCAGAATATGGGGGGGGGGGGGGTGGGTGGCCGAAATTAGGAGTACCTTATTGGGGTCCTTATTACACGGGAATCCTACTATGTGGGATCTATATTGGGGTTCCCCGGTTTCGAAACACATATGCAATTGACGTGCCTGCGATACCAATGTGCCAATAGTCTCCGTGCAGCCGAGCAACGATCATCCACCAGCCTCCCATCATACATGGCGTTGATCACCCTGCGAATCATCAGCCCAAAATAGCCTGGAAGTTTTCCAGTCGTTGACGTCTGCTTCTACCTCTTGTGTTCGCCAACAAAGCGACAAGGAGCGAATCTTTGGACCCAGGTTGTTGTTCGGGCATTCGATGTGGGACAAAACCTGGAATCGGCGGGTGAGACGACAGCAAAAACTACACAGGCAAGTGTGGACATCTGTGCGCAATCTCCGAAAGCACAGTATCAATCTGTGCAGGTACCCTTGTCCAGCCTGTCTGTGAATAAGGTCCATGGGATCTTGCTTCTGGCGACGCTCTTGTCCTAGAAGAATTACAACACTTCCGTGTGGCCGGACTTTGAGAAACTGCACATCCGTTTCAAGCCGCTGCAATCGGCATGCTACGGCTAAGTGGAGCTCCTGGCTTGACCTTGATTTTTGTCGACAAGTAGTCCAGCGCAGCCTTCTGCGAAAACACGTTCTTCTCCTGAGTCCCGAACTGAAGGGACACATCATGCAGAGGCAATGGATGAATGTCGACTAGAACCATGTTCTGGCAAAGCCCTTGGCGATAGTGTCTGGTTTACGTAAAAGGAGAAACCAAAACAGCTTGTCCATGATATGGCCGAGTTACATGACATTCTTGAAGCGAAATCATCAACGTGTCAAGGTACTTGCGCTGAATCCCCACCATCTGGATGATCTCCATGTCGCTCTGAACTCCCATCGCCTGTCACGCGTGCGTGGTGGGAATGAATGGAGCCAATGGAACACAGACGGAAGCCTTCATGACAATTGAGATGGGGATCAAGTCCGAAAAGGCGGAATTCTTCATGTAGAGTCCCTTCTTCCGCGTCAAAGGATTCGCCACAACTACCTCACAAGCAACTCTCGGTTGAAAGCCTTTGCTGCCACCGCTCTCTTTTGTTTTCCCGTGGGAAGCAACCTTTGAGGCGACGGCCGTTCGACTTTTCGTGTCATCACCTTGGACTTGGACCAATGATGCACAAGGCCGCTCGAAGCAAGTAGCGGCTATGTGAAGTGATTCAATAAGCTCCGATAATCTCCGATATCTCCCTTTGACAGTCCGTTCAACACCTGCAAGATCTTGCAAGGCGCGATGCTCCTGAGTGTTGACTACTGCTTGCTCAGGCTCTGCTCCATGCAACCGTGCGGCTTGAGGAGGTCACGAACGCTTGCAGCAGCTTCTTGGAGTCATACTCCACAACAATGCGGTTCGTCAGGGACTGACATGGATTGAAGCATGGCGAGATGGAAGCCGCAGAAGAAGTGCCATTTGTCTGACAGCATACGTGAAGTCGTGTCTGCAGCGAGGGAGTTCACAGGCCTGCTCCTGCATCATAAGGACTCTCTCCACGCCTTTCACGATGAAGTATCCTCCCGATTAGGCATCAAGGCTCACAGAACTTACTGACTGATGAAGCTGCCATTAGGCTTTGTAACCGCACCCTTGTCGCAGCTCCGAGGCTACTCAACGTTGAAGACTAAGCAGCGTCACATGGACTGGAGATGCAATGCTTAATGCTCACACAACAGTCCTCCAGGATCCATCGGGCACTCGCCCAAAGCGATGACATCCTTGTAAAGTCAAGCAGCGTCACATCCGTGCCACCAGCCCTCCTCACAAGTCTTACCCCCCAAGTCTTATGCCCCTCAACAACCCAAAAATTGCCCTGGGCTGAAATTTTCTGCGATCAGGAGGCCTCATCAGTCTTGGCGTTGCTCAAGGCGCAGAGGTTGCTGCGCAACATCACCGGAAGCATGCCGATCTCCAGGTCTCTCTTGCGCACCTTGCGGTCGCCCTTCCAGTAGACCACATCCACAAGGATGGGCGCCGCATAGGTCAAGTCCCGGAGGCGGCACATGTGAGGGTTGGTCTCCTACAGGTCTTTTGTATGAAGGCTGCGGTGGATAGACGTTTTCGTGGTGTTCTTTAGGGGTGAGTAGTGTATGTTGTGCAGTGCTTAGGGTGTCAGTGTTCAGTTGGCACTCAGGATGGTCTACGAAGTCTGGCATGGCCACTGCCCGATCCTGCACAATCATATCTTCAGTCTTCGAAGGCCTTCCCACGCGGATATTTTCGTACTGAAGGAACCAGTTCTTGTCAGATTCACTTCTGACAATGTTGTTGCTCGCAGCTTTCACAATCTTCTTCATCTTGACGTTCCTCAGTTCACCACTGCAACGACTCATCCAAGGGTTAGGGTCTCTTCCGACCATGGTTCCTGCTGTGTTTTGTCTTGGTGTCCTCAAATAATGACGCTGTTTGCCAACACAATCACCATTCAAAATTGAATGCGAGCAATGGGATCAAGGGTTCTCGACAGCGGGAAACTCAGGGGGGCTGGCCAGTGGATCAGTAGCTAGGCCCCAGTCCAACAAAATCGAAAAGCGCAGCCACGTTTGGACTTGGGGGTCCTGCCGGTCCTGATTCTTATTTTATTTTGGGATCGGGGGTGGGTTCTTGACAGGAAACAATGCTGTCGTTCGCGCAACCATGCGCTAATCTGATGCTACGCCGAGAAGCACGAAATGATTGTAGGAGTCCTTAGGCCATGCTTGTCTGCACCAGTGCGAGGGTGGAAATCTGATTGCACAAGCATTCTCAACGCTTCGGCAACTGGCTACTCCATGATCCACATCAGCTGGGCTTGCTGGGCAGGATTCGATATGCTGTGTCACGAGCCCTTTGTATTCCAGAAACAGATCCACCAGCCGCCATTTGTCTGAGATGGATGCCACCTAAGGTGCTCGCCCAATGGGGTTCCACAAGAATCATATCATCAGGTGCCATTGATTCACTAAGGCATTCCGCGTGGGAATTCCTGTCATGCCTTTCCGGATCATACGGAACTGCTTCTGACTTACAGGACAGGTTGAAATTCAGCAGATCTGACACGAACGAATCAATCTCGAACCAGAGCTGAACCATCTGAACCTACGGAATTCGTCGAGTTGGCCTGCTGCGACGCCTCAATCTCAGCTGCGACTTCTCGTTTCTTCCTCTCCTGAAAAGGGGAATTGGGACCTTGTCCTAGAAAGTTGCGGATGGTCTGGGTGGGCGGCTCAGTACTCCGGCAGCCCAAACTTCCAGTCTTGGGTCCAAATTCACACGAAAGCCAGAACCCACCGAAGCCAGCGTGCTACAATACAACGTTGGGTGAAGCAGAAGAAGCGCACGAAACTGAAGTGTTGATGCAAATTCGGCTGCAGTCCATGCTCATGCAATCCTCGTGTCTTCCTAAGATCGCATGACTGGAGCTCCTTGTCCCATGGCCATTCTTGCCTCCACCAGTTGCCTTAAGCACACAAGTGTGTTGCACAGTGACATCTCCAAGTCAAGAGATTCACAAGGACTCCAGCTCATGCACTTGAACTGGGTCTAGGACCATGCTTCACAAGGGCTGGTGCTGGCATTCTATCTCCTGCACCACGTCACAGCAATGCTCAACACGTGCCATATGGGCAAGGCCTCCTCCACTATCTGACAGTTGCGGTACTGCGTAGGTGTGCGATGTGTACTTATGAGGTCGTGCACATGAGCAGGTGGGGCAGTCCCAGCCGCAGGAGGTGTGAGTCGAATGTGCCAGGGCATGGCGCAAGGGGGCTGCTGCTAGGGGCGGCCTCCCTTGAGCCCTTTGATGCTGCAAGGTCGGCTGCGTGCTGTCTACAGTACACAATCTCAGCCAGCAGCTATAAAACACGCACCACATCCTACACTTCGCAGGACTTGCTCCTGAACACTCCAGGACTTCAGGACACTGCTGAGCTTAAGTTGAAATTGAATGAAGCTGTCTGAAGAACTCACTCCCTGCAAGCTCCGTCTGTCGCTGAAGCTGCTCCAGTCGCTCACCTCATGCTCAGGCAGATGGCAGATGCCAGAAAAGACTTCTGCAACTTCTCTTCAAAACCAAGCTGCGCAGCACATGCAACTGCTGAGCAGGCGGCAAAGCGTGAGATTCTTCTTGGGCGAAGAATCCTGCCCGTGGGCTATGCTATGTTTGGGTGGAACTCTGTTAAGGGATCCTCGGCCAATCGTGAAACTGCAGCAGCTGTTTGGTGTCAGCACTCGGCCAAACCAACTACCTGCACTGAATTCACCAGCATTTGCAAGCCACCGGCATCCTGGTTCTCTGGAAAGCTTTGTGCAAAGTGCTCCAGCAACTCTGTGGCTGACCTTATCTCTTGCGCCAGGAGAAGCTCATCATAGTTGCATGTGATCATTCCCGCGCATATTTGCCTCCTCTTCGGACTATCCTACGTGTTCTTTCTCTGGATCCCGCCGCATGGTCTGAAACAACACCGGAGGCTCGCGTCCGATTCAGACATGCCATGGGGCACGGGAACTCTCATCTTAGCCCGACGCGTTCCAGTTGGGATGCTGCTTCGCCTGTCCATGGTGCAGGTTGGAGGTTGGCGTGCGCATTCTCCCACAGGTCCCCATGATGTTTACAACGGCTTACACGAAAAGATGAAATGAGATGAAAGCGGAAACGAACCATCAACCGGCTTGAGCTGGAGAAGGCCCGAACCAGCCAGTGGCCAATCGAGGTGAGGGAATGCGGCCGCGACACGAAGTGCAAAGTTGCAGCCAGACTTCTAAAGCCCGTCGGAGAAAGCACGAAAACGCAGGTGGCACTAAAGCCCTTGAGCGCTCAGGTGTCCACAGTGTCTCAAGACTTCTTTAAGCTTACTTATTGGAACATGTCCCGCGGCGTCCCTCGCCCCTTGCAAAAAAGCCCAGCTAGCTCTACGTGCGGCACATCTGTTGAAGGCCTAGCCGCTGGCATAGCTGTAGTAGAACTTCTGTAGAACCCTGACAACCCAAAAAAGAGCACTCGGAGCCTATGGGAGCGGAAGGAGCCACCAGGCTTAAAGAGCATGACCTCCGGCGCTCTGTGCGCCGAAGTCTGCATCTCGCCCTTGGGACTCCCCATCCTCCCCCACCCCGCTACCGGGATCTACCGGGATCTACCGGGCTACCGCTCGCGCGTCATCTTCTGAGCCCAAGGAACTAGGAAAAAGCCGGCAGAAACGGCTTGCAAGGTCAGAGTGCATGTGCTGCAGCGAGGAGCAGCTTTAAGAGGAACTTTTTGACATGCATGAAATCTCGCGCATAAGTCCCACCGGGCATCAGCTCAAACGTATTCGCTTATCTCAGACCTGAGCTCAGGGACCGTCAGGGACCAGGGACAACTCTGACTCAGGTCATCTCAGGACCCGGCAACTTTGCGCCTGGAATCTCAGTCAGGGTCGCAGTGCCATCTTTGATGTACGCCCTGACCTGTGACATCCGGGGTTTCCCCTGTAGCCTACATAGGTTGACATTCTTCCCGTAGGTTGTCCCCATCTTCGTCTGGGCTCGCAGGCTGTGAATGGTGTTCCTCCGCCTCGGCCCCGAAGCATGGCAAAGCAAAAAGGTAGACACGTCGCCTATGTCATGTCATGTGGTCCTGCGTTGTCCTTCTGTCCTTCATGATGTTCCGATGATGCAATGTTGTTCTGGGGGCTGTGATCTAGTCATCCAAACACCACCCCTGCACATGCGCATATCAGGCCGGCCTTCCATGCAAGTCGCGTAGACCTCGACTTTCCACAGGCAGACTTGAAAGACATGGAGCAGGGACTACTAGGAGATGACGTGCGCTGAGCCTTTGTACAGCAGGCCCCAGAAATCCCACGCATGTCCCTTTTATCAGAACCCTTCACGCAGGCTGCGCAAGACTGAACAGGATAATTCAAAAACTCAACGTGGCAGCGGGCCTTCCAGACGCCATGGCCTCCGCGAAGTTCGATCTCCCCGCTGAGCTGAGCAGGTGTGCGGAGCTCCACCGACAACTCAAAGAGTTCTCCAACAGAATGCAATCAATATAATTCCCCAACAGCGGGCACGCTTGGGGTTTGCAATCTGGTAAGGGAGAAGGTCGGTGACTA
The DNA here is from genome assembly GCA_905221605.1 of Symbiodinium natans. NCBI lineage: Eukaryota > Dinophyceae > Suessiales > Symbiodiniaceae > Symbiodinium > Symbiodinium natans. The sequence goes on from CAJNDS010000524.1 coordinate 512,558, forward strand.
GATTTTGTGCACGGCTTCGCGGAAAGCTAAGGGACACGTGCGCGCGCGGAACTACTGTAACTTTTTGCGCCTGGGCAATTAAAAAGTAGTCTTCGAGGAGTCCAGCGAGGAAGGAAAACAGCGCCAGGCAGTTTGAGCGCACTAACATGCCTGCGCAAGCAGAATGAAATCCATGTGTGCTGCCGAAAAAAGATGCGCATGTGTGCGTTCGCAGCACGCTTAACATGTCTGTGCAAGCAGAATGAGATCCATGTGGGCTGGCCGTATATAAGCTGTGTACGCGCGCAGCAAGTTTTGCGTCCTATATACATAGCTTTTGGCCCTTGCTTTTGCAACCGCTTTCTTGCCGTAAAGATATTGCTACCCAACACATAACATGTCTGTGCAAGCAGAATGAGATCCATGTGGGCTGGCCGTATATATGTGTGTATGCTCGCGTTGCAAGGTTTGGTTCCTATAGTTTTTAGCCCTTGCTTTTGCAACCACGTTGTTGCCGTAAAAATATTCCTAGGCAACGCAGCACGCGGCACGGAGAGCGCAACAGCGAAGCAGCAGTATGTTGATACGGATATCTTGTAAATACACACGATGTTTCCGTGCGAACGGCGAGACACCCATGTGTGCCCGCGCAGCAGCAGTTGAGTCACAAGACCGAGACGGACAGCCGAGATTGTCTCGCCGGCGGAATCTTTGCGCGCCGGCGGATATGTGTGTATGTGCGCGAAGCAAGTTTTGGTTCCTATAGTTTTTAGCCCTTGCTTGTGCAACCGCTTTCTTGCCGCACAAATATGCCTACCCAACACCTGATGTCTGTGTGTAAAACGCGACTGTCTAGCGCAAGGGCAGATCCGTGCGCCAGGCAGTTTGAGCGCACTAACATGCCTGTGCAAGCAGAATGAGATCCATGTGTGCTGCCGAACAAAATAGCGTATGTGCGTTCGCAGCACACGGCACGTGCTAACACGTCTGTGCAAGCAGAATGAGATGCATGTGGGCTGGCCGTATATAAGCTGTGTACGCGCGCAGCAAGTTTTGCGTCCTATATACATAGCTTTTGGCCCTTGCTTTTGCAACCGCTTTCTTGCCGTAAAGATATTGCTACCCAACACATAACATGTCTGTGCAAGCAGAATGAGATCCATGTGGGCTGGCCGTATATATGTGTGTATGCTCGCGTTGCAAGGTTTGGTTCCTATAGTTTTTAGCCCTTGCTTTTGCAACCGCTTTGTTGCCGTAAAAAAAAAGCCTAGGCAACGCAGCACGCGGCACGGAGAGCGCAACAGCGAAGCAGCAGTATGTTGATACGGATATCTTGTAAATACACACGATGTTTCCGTGCGAACGGCGAGACACCCATGTGTGCCCGCGCAGCAGCAGTTGAGTCACAAGACCGCGACGGACAGCCGAGATTGTCTCGCCGGCGGAATCTTTGCGTGCCGGCGGATATGTGTGTATGTGCGCGAAGCAAGTTTTGGTTCCTATAGTTTTTAGCCATTGCTTTGCAACCGCTTTCTTGCCGCACAAATATGCCTACCCAACACCTGATGTCTGTGTGTAAAACGCGACTGTCTAGCGCAAGGGCAGATCCGTGCGCCAGGCAGTTTGAGTGCACTAACATGCCTGTGCAGGCAGAATGAGATCCATGTGTGCTGCCGAACAAAATAGCGTATGTGCGTTCGCAGCACACGGCACGCGCTAACACGTCTGTGCAAGCAGAATGAGATGCATGTGGGCTGGCCGTATATAAGCTGTGCGCACGCGCAGCAAGTTTTGCGGCCTATATACATAGCTTTTGGCCCTTGCTTTTGCAACCGCTTTCTTGCCGTAAAGATATTGCTACCCAACACATAACATGTCTGTGCAAGCAGAATGAGATCCATGTGGGCTGGCCGTATATATGTGTGTATGCTCGCGTTGCAAGGTTTGGTTCCTATAGTTTTTAGCCCTTGCTTTTGCAACCGCTTTGTTGCCGTAAAAAAAAAGCCTAGGCAACGCAGCACGCGGCACGGAGAGCGCAACAGCGAAGCAGCAGTATGTTGATACGGATATCTTGTAAATACACACGATGTTTCCGTGCGAACGGCGAGACACCCAAGTGTGCCCGCGCAGCAGCAGTTGAGTCACAAGACCGAGACGGACAGCCGAGATTGTCTCGCCGGCGGAATCTTTGCGTGCCGGCGGATATGTGTGTATGTGCGCGAAGCAAGTTTTGGTTCCTATAGTTTTTAGCCATTGCTTTGCAACCGCTTTCTTGCCGCACAAATATGCCTACCCAACACCTGATGTCTGTGTGTAAAACGCGACTGTCTAGCGCAAGGGCAGATCCGTGCGCCAGGCAGTTTGAGTGCACTAACATGCCTGTGCAAGCAGAATGAGATCCATGTGTGCTGCCGAACAAAATAGCGTATGTGCGTTCGCAGCACACGGCACGCGCTAACACGTCTGTGCAAGCAGAATGAGATGCATGTGGGCTGGCCGTATATAAGCTGTGCACACGCGCAGCAAGTTTTGCGGCCTATATACATAGCTTTTGGCCCTTGCTTTTGCAACCGCTTTCTTGCCGTAAAGATATTGCTACCCAACACATAACATGTCTGTGCAAGCAGAATGAGATCCATGTGGGCTGGCCGTATATATGTGTGTATGCTCGCGTTGCAAGGTTTGGTTCCTATTGTTTTTCGCCCTTGCTTTTGCAACCGCTTTGTTGCCGTAAAAAATATGCCTAGGCAACGCAGCACGCGGCACGGAGAGCGCAACAGCGAAGCAGCAGTATGTTGATACGGATATCTTGTAAATACACACGATGTTTCCGTGCGAACGGCGAGACACCCATGTGTGCCCGCGCAGCAGCAGTTGAGTCACAAGACCGCGACGGACAGCCGAGATTGTCTCGCCGGCGGAATCTTTGCGTGCCGGCGGATATGTGTGTATGTGCGCGAAGCAAGTTTTGGTTCCTATAGTTTTTAGCCCTTGCTTTTGCAACCGCTTTCTTGCCGAAAAAAGATGCCTACCCAACACCTGATGTCTGTGTGGTCGTGTAAGACACGACTGTCTAGCGCAAGAGCAGATCCGTGTGAACGGCGAGACACCCATGTGTGCCCGCGCAACGACATGCGTGCACGATCTTGTCGCGAACCTTTCCGTGTGTCGCGCCGGAGTGTGTCGCGCCGGATGCAGCACGCGGCGCGGAGAGCGCAACAGCGAACGCAGCAGTATATTGATTTGAATATATTGAAAATACACACGATGTTTGTGCGAACAGAATGAGATCCATGTGTGCTCGCACCAAACGCAGCAGTTGGGTCGGAAGACCGCGACGGACAGCCGAGATTGTCACGCCGGCGGAATCTTTGCGTGCCTAAAGATGTGTGTGTGTGTGTGTATGCGCGCGTAGCAAGTTTTGGTTCCCATAGTTCCCCAACAGCGAGCACGCTTGGGGTTTGTAATCTGGTGAGCCCAAGCCCTGCTCCCTAAGATTTTTGGAGATTTTTGGGGCAACTAAACTCTGCACTAAACACCGTACCTGAGGTAACACACATTGTATTTCAGTAATCACCCCCCACTAAGCAAAACCAAACTCTGTACCAGGGCTTATACTTGTCTGGCCCCACAATATTGAAATATGGGAAAACTCAGTGTTTCAATATTGGGCTGGATCCAAGATCCAAGATCCAATATTCTGCAGAAAGTGTTTCAAGGTGATGCAAAAAAAGCCCCTGCTCTGGTCAAGTGAGAGTCTAGGGAGGTGGGGAGGTTTGCAAACATACAAATATTCAGGCCCTCTGGAAAGAAGGGAGGACGAGGGAAAAGAAGAACCGATTACGAAAAAAACAATGCTCAAGTTTAGGTTTTCGGGTTGATGGTCTAAATAACTACATATATATGAATTTTAAAAACAAGCATGAATTTACTTTGATATATATATATATATATATATTGCTAAAATATAAATGCCTGTTGCCTCTAACATAAAAGCTTATTGTGTTTAAAATTACGCTTGTTAAAACAACAGGCCCTTATGCTAACCGCTTGTTACATACACAAAGGTCTCTTGTAAGCGCTTAAAGCTGATATAAGCATCGAGTCAGGGCATAGCAAGACAACGGTTGCAAAAGCAAAGGCTAAAAGCAATAGTGATATAGGAACCAACGCTTGCTGCGCGCGCACATACAGATATTTTATTGTACGCAAAGATTCCGTGGGCGAGACAACCTCGGCTGTCCATTCATATCAAAATGCTGCTGTCCTTACGCCACGCGCGTGCGTTCAAATTGCCTGGTGTTGTAACGGGAGAGCCGGTATGTCATCGAAAGATCATAGCAAGAAAGCGGTTGCAAAGGCAAAGGCTAAAAGCAATAGGTCAATAGGAACTAAAACTTGTTGCGATTTGTCATTTTGGAAGACAGCTTGCCCCAAAACTCTTGGGGGTTTAGGGCGTGGCTTGGGCAATAGGGTTTGGGACGGGGCCGAGCTGGGGGCTTGGGCGTCAAGGTTATAGGGGTTTGAGGGGATATATACAGTTTTGGCCAGGGTTGGTTGTTTTTTGTTGAGGGTTCAGGGACTTAGGGTTGTGGTCTCTTGGGCTTACGGATGGAGATGTAGAGTTCAACGGTGGTTTGGGGTTTAGGGTCTAAAGTGGGGTTATTGCTTCGGGTTGATGATTAAACCCCAAGCAGCCATAAACCTCAAACGCCAGACCCTAATTAAACCTTTCTTAGATGTATCCAAGAAAAAAAGTACTCAGGGGTCATGGTGAAGTTTTGGGTGGGTGTTTAGGGTCTGCATCTTTGGGTGTTTGGGGTGGAGTTTGGGTTGGGCGGTTTGCGGTTTGGGATTCCTGCTTTGAGTTTGTTTGTGTTGGGGGGCGGGGGGGGCGGGGAATGTTTGGGTTGTTTACGGTGGGGGGTTGTCAGGGCGGCGCAGCGTTTTTTTGAGGTGGGAGGGGGGGGGGGGGGGCTTGGGGGCGTTTCGGGTTCAGAATTCCGGGTGCTCAGGATTCATGATTTCGGGGTTGAGGGCCTGTCTGGGTGTCAGGAGTATGGTTCGGAGCCGAGATGTTTTTTAGGGGAGTTAACTCGAGTTAACTCGGGTTGGCTCTGGGAGTTAAATTAAAAGGAAAATAAGAGGTTTTGGGGAATTAACTCGGGTTGGCTCTGAGAGTTAGCTCGAGTTAACTCGGGTTGGGTCTGACAGTTAACTCGAGTTAACTCGGGTTGGCGCTGAGACTTAACTCGAGCTAAATCGGGCTAACTCCCCTGCGCATGAAACACCAAACCCTAAACCCTAAATCCCATGCCCTAAGCCCGAAAACCCTAAAAAGCCCTAAGCCCTCAGCCCCCAACCCAAAACCCTGGACTCGGAACCATAGACCTAATCCCTAAACATGAGCGCCTAAACATCACCTTGAACCCGAAACCCTAAAGTCTGAACCGAAGACCCCTGTATATAATAAGCCCTTTCATCGACATAGTCGATCCAAAACTTCAATTCCAAATAAAAGTGAATAAATACATGAACCAAAAACAAAAACTCACAATAAATACACACATATATATAAACACATATAAACGCGAAGCCGTATATTTTACAACAGAGGAGGCTGCGGGAGCCTGTTTGTTAGAATGAGTTTGTTGCGTTGTTTGCTTTCTCGTGTTTTGTTGGATCGTGATGGCCGACGTTAAAACATCGAAACAGACAAGACCGCTTTTCAAAAAAAGTGGAGTCCTGGTCCCTGGTTATTGCCGCCCCCCTTCCCCCAATATTGACATATTGAAGCCCTTTCAATATTGAGCTGGATCCAAGGTCAGACGTGAAAAGATGTCGTAAAACAATCTTGGATCCAGCCAGGACACTCCCCCCAATATTGAAGCATTGAAACCCTTTCAATATTCCAAGGTAGGGCCCAGCCTGCGCCTGGATCCTAGATGGCCTCCAAAAGAGACTGTGAAATCTTGGATCTTGGATCTTGGATCCAACCCAATATTGAAACATTGAGTTTTTTACAATGTTTCAATATTGCGCCCACACTGGGCCGTGGAACCAGATTAGCAAACAAAAGCTAAGGAGCTGTAATTGAGTGTTCATTAAAGGACGTATTCCCACAGCGTTCCACTTCAAACAATATATATATATATATATCTTTATGTGTGTGTGTGTTTTAATTACATATTTGCATACTTCTGCAGGCTTTAGTGCAGAGTTTAGGTTTTGCTTATTGGGGGGATGACAACTGAAAAACAATGCGTTAGCTAAGGTACAGTTTTTCGTACAGAGTTCAGGCTTTGCTTTTTTGAGGGTGAAATACAATGCGCTAGCGAAGGTGCTGTGTTGGTACAGAGTTTAAATGTTGCTTCTTGGGATGATTACTGAAATTGCAAAGTCTTAGCTAGGGTACAGTGTAGTGCAAAGTTTTGGTTTTGCTTATTGGGGGGTGATTGCTTAAGGTACAGTTATCAGCGCAGAGTTAGGTTTGGTTTGCTTATCGGAGGATGAGAACTGAAATACAATGTGCTAGCTAAGGTACAGTGTTTGGTTCAGAGTTCAAGTTAAGCTGCTTGCTTATCAAGGGGAGGTGAGGGGGGGGGGGGGCGGGGGAGGGCTGATTATGGCTATTCAATATGTGTTAGTTTAAAAGAGTTTGGGTTTTGCTCAATGGGGGATGATTGCTTGAGGTAAAGTTTGTAGTACAAAGCTTAGGTTTTTCTTATTGGGGGATGCTTGCTGAAATAAAACCGGTGTTTTCACAGCTTCGAGCAAAACATCCCGAACACAAGCCGAAGAGACATCGAACAGAAGAAGCGCAAGGTGGGATCAGGAGGTCCCAGAAAGAGTGAAAGGATATCTGCTCACCTGTGAGAAAAGTTGCTGTGTGCTGCTTCTTTGGGTGGGCCTTCTTTACTCTGCTCGGAAGCCATGCCAGACTACGACCACAATCGTTTAAAACAACCTGAGCCAGTATGCACATGGAAAGCCTGCATGCACGGAAAGACAGCATTCATGCTGAACTTGTTGCACAGGTAATTGGCCCTGTCGGGCCCTTCCTCCCTCCCTGCATGTCAAGGAGCAAAATTTAGATTTACTTCCTTCCATTTGCCCCACAATACAAAGAATAAGCGTTTATATTATAGACAATGAGCGTTTCTGTTTTATACAATAAGCGTTGATGTTAAAACCCTTCTAAAGGTGTACACTTTTATCGGCATAGACGTTAATTTTTAAGAGACTATTGGAAGATCAAGGTGGCCTTTGGACGACATACCGGCTCTCCCAATTTGAATGCGAGCGCGCGTGTGGCTTAGCGACAGCGCGAATGCAGCAGCATTTTGATATGAATATTTACACGATGTTTGTGCGAACAGAATGAAATCCACGTGTGCGCGCAGAAAACGTAGCAGTTGTGTCACAAGACCGCGACGGACAGCCGAGGCTGTATCACCGGCGGAAACATTGCGCGCAAAAAGATATCTGTATGTGCGCACGCAGCAAGTTTGGGTTCCTATAGTTTTTAGCACTTGCTCTTGCCACAGCTTTCTTGCCGTAAAGATGCGCCTGTCCAACACCTGGTTCGATTCCGTTTGCAAAAACGACTACACGCCGGCTGATGATATCCCACGCTGTTGGGGTCTGTTGCTGCTGAGATAATGCAATCAATAAATACAACAGAATGTATATATATATATATATCTATATTTATATTTATTTTTTCTTTTATATACCATCAATGTTTCAGTGACCCTCAGAGCTTCCGCAAGCTTCCGAGCACTGGCCTCGCGAAGCTTGCCCTCCTGGCTCAGAATTCTCAGACTGAGGGCAACGCTGTTGAGCTGAGAATGACATAGACTCAACATTCCCTGTGTAAGCACGCGCGACGATTTATTTGTCAGAAGCTGCAGCTGCTCAGCTCCTTCTTAAGTTCGGCTCTGCCATCCGGACCTGCGACAAGGTTTTAGAAGCGATCAGCTTCTGCCAGCCCCCCTATTTGGGTGCATTTTGGGCCAGGTATGCTGCTGATGCGCACCTACGACAAGCAGCATCACTCGCGGGTAGCTCGTGTCCTTTCTGCCAGCTGGCCATCCCAAAGCTTCTGGGTCTGCTGCAAGATGTCTAGTGTTAGTAAGCCGACAGCCCAGCAACATGTCACGCAGTCCTTGTAGTTTAAGCCATCCTGCTTTCCTTGGTTGGTCGCTCGAGTGGAAGCAGGTGCAAGGTCGGTTGCAACAATGCAGCCGAACTTCGTTTGTAATAACGGCGCTGGCGGTGTGCCAGCGGCTGAACGAGCATCACCTGGTCATGTCACACAGTACTGCAGAACTGAAATATCGGGCCATGAGTGAAGTCTGGCTGGCTCCAAGTGTCGTGCCACAGCTGTCCTCGACCCGGCACACCCCAAGGCTCGATTCACACCATGACCGCTGCGCATGCAAGTCTAGCCGGCCGAGGCCCACGCATGGTGTCCTTGCCAAGACAGGCAGCATAAAGAGACAGCGGTGACTTACAAGGGTCGGCGGGGGGGGTCCTTGGCGTCTTGTTTCTCAGTGCTATCAAGGTCAAAGCGGGAGATAGGACCTGAAGGTCGGACAGCTTCGTACAAGTGCAGCTAATGTACACGGCTTTGTCAACACATCGCTGCAGGTGCTCACGATCATCCAGCTTGACATAATTGCCCGGGAAGAAGCCTGGGCGACATCGTGAAGCGAACATGTCACTTCCCTGACCGGCGAGGTTGGCACCTGATTTTGATGACCCTGCCGCCGTACCACTCCTCGCACAGCCAAAACTTTCACACAACTCCGGGCTCACGGATATCCAGCACAATGACGTATGCGCCGTGACAGGCCACTTATAGCGACAAGTTCCGTGTTGTATTGAAAAAGCGTTTATAGCCTTGATGCTTCAGGTGCAGATGCACGTGTGCTGAATTCATGGCCCTATGCCTTTTGCCAAGGTGAGTTGTCTAGGATTGTCCAGACATGCTGTGTGCTGTGAAAAGGAATTGGGGTGTTGGTAATTAGAACAGAATAAGGTATGCCTGGCGAGCAAAAATAGTTTGTAGCTGGTTGTACTTCATATGTTTGTGTTTTCGATCATGTGCACACACACACACACATATATATATATATATATGGGTCACCGCCTATAGCGGTTCCCCTGTGTTTTTTGCACATTCCCTTAAACAGTTTAAACCATTTAACCATTCAACCAATGGTTTCCCCATACGAAAATCCCTAAAACCATTAAACCATTAAACCGTTAAACCATTAAACCATTAAACCATTAAACCAGTAAACCAATGGTTTCCCTCCCCAAAACCATTAAACCATTAAACCATTAAACCATGAAACCATTAAACCATTCAACCATTAAACCAATGGTTTCCCCCCTTATGAAAAACCGCTAAACCATTAAACCATTAAACTATTAAACCATTAAAACATTAAACCAATGGTTTCCCCCTTATGAAAATCCCCTCAACCATTAAACCATTAAACCATAAACCATTAAACCATGAAACCATTGGTTTCCCCCATATGAGAATCCCCTTAACCATTCAACCATTTCATGGGGGGGGCAACCATTGGTTTAATGGTTTAATGGCTTAATGGCTTAATGGCTTAATGGTTTAATGGTTTAATGGTTTAATGGTTTAATGGTTTAATGGCTTAATGGTTTAATGGTTTAATGGTTTCAGGGATTCTCATATGGGGAAAACCATTGGTTTAATGGTTTAATGGTTCAATGGTTTAACAGTTTAGGGGATTCTCATAAGGGGGAAACCATTGGTTTAATGGTTTAATGGTTCCATGGTTTAATGGTTTAAAGGTTCAATGGTTTAATGGTTTAATGGTTTAATGGTGCTCCTGCCGAGGTACCTCGTCCGCATCTTTTCTGCTCCTAAAAAGCCTGATTCGCACGCAGTGTCCCCTGTGTCTTTTCTGCTCCGAATATTCTGAATCGCAAGCAGTGTCCCCCGTGTCTTTTCTGCTCATAAGTGTATGTATACTATATGGGATTGCGCCTTAAACCCTAACTCCCTGAACCCTAACTCTATAGGGTTTAAAGGTGAGGGTTTAGGTTGAATTGCCGGCTTAGGTTAAAATGCTTCAATCTTAAACCCTAAACCTGTCAACCTTAACCCTATAGGGTTGGGGTGCCTACATCATGATCGGATTTGACGAGCTCTGCGGAAATATCTATATGACAAGGTTATAACTTATTGCTGTGCTTATAACTATGGGTTGGGGTTTGATTTTTATACACTTATGTAAACCCATAAGAATAAGGGGAAGCCCATCACACCCCAATAAGCGAAACAAAACATCTGTCCCAAAGACTTTACCTTAGCTAAGATATCTCAAGCAACCATCCCCCGATAAGCAAAACCTGAATTCCATCATTTAACGATATAGTTTGCTTACATGTTGAATCCCAGCAAGTAGGATATATGTGTATGACAAGGTTATAACTTTTTGCTGCGGTTATAACTAGCGTTCATAACTAGCGTTCAGGGTTTGATTTATACATGTAAATAAACCTATAAGACAATGACGGTAACCCCATCACGCCCCAATAAGCAAAACAAAACCCATCCGGAAAACTCTACATTACCTAAGATATCGCAAACAACCATCCCCCGATAAACAAAACTTGAATTATCCTTTTTGTTTCTATTTTGAAGGACATTTGCTCACAGTATTCGCGCGTCACCGGGACGAAAGCCCTACAAACGTAGGCATAACCCTATGGGATTTAAGGTTTAGGGATATAAGCCTCAAGCGCTATAGGGTGATTCTATTGTATAGGTAATTAATGCCCAAACCTTAAACCCTAATAACCCTAAACCTTTAAACCCTATAGGGTTCAATGCTTCGATGTATACCTTCAGCACCCTTTGGGGTTGTATAAAAACCCCGTTATAAATCTATTCATCCGTTCTAGGGTTATCGTTTTTTTCTTGATTATCGTTTTACAGGGTTTTGTGGAACAACCTACAATTTCATGGATTGTAGTACAAGCTTAGTACTGGAACCGCCGCCCCCGTGAGCCGGCGGGATTTTCATTGATTTGTAGTACAAGCTTAGTACTGGAACCGCCGTCCCCGTGAGCCGGCGGGATTTTCGTTGATTTGTAGTACAAGCTTAGTACTGGAACCGCCGTCCCCGTGAGCCGGCGGGATTTTCGTTGATTTGTAGTACAAGCTTAGTACTGGAACCGCCGTCCCCGTGAGCCGGCGGGATTTTCATTGATTTGTAGTACAAGCTTAGTACTGGAACCGCCGTCCCCGTGAGCCGGCGGGATTTTCATTGATTTGTAGTACAAGCTTAGTACTGGAACCGCCGTCCCCGTGAGCCGGCGGGATTTTCATTGATTTGTAGTACAAGCTTAGTACTGGAACCGCCGTCCCCGTGAGCCGGCGGGATTTTCATTGATTTGTAGTACAAGCTTAGTACTGGAACCGCCGTCCCCGTGAGCCGGCGGGATTTTCGTTGATTTGTAGTACAAGCTTAGTACTGGAACCGCCGTCCCCGTGAGCCGGCGGGATTTTCATTGATTTGTAGTACAAGCTTAGTACTGGAACCGCCGTCCCCGTGAGCCGGCGGGACTTTCATTGATTTGTAGTACAAGCTTAGTACTGGAACCGCCGTCCCCGTGAGCCGGCGGGATTTACATTGATTTGTAGTACAAGCTTGGTACTGGAACCGCCGTCCGCGTGAGCCGGCGGGATTTTCGTTGATTTGTAGTACAAGCTTAGTACTGGAACCGCCGTCCTGTGAGCCGGCTGGATTTTCGTTGATTTGTAGTACAAGCTTAGTACTGGTGTCGCCTGCCTGCCGCGAAGCAGCAATCAGGCCGTTTTATAACGTTATCGTTTTTTTTCTTGATTATCGTTTTACGAGTCAGGGGCACTGCCCCAAACGCTTCGGGCAACTCCTTTCATAAATCGAATGCGCGGGGTTTTTATACAACCCCCTTTAGGGTTAAAACCTTTGTTCCTTGTAGAGCCCTATCGGGCTTTAGGGTTCTGACCCTAAACGAATCAGGGTTAAGGTATAAATGCCCGGACTTTAAACCCTTAAGGTGAAAACTCTTTGAGTTTTCGTTTTAAATGCCTAAATCCTAAACCCTAACCCCTTAAACCTTAACTCTATAGGGTTTCAAGGTTCGGGTTGAGGTTGAATTGCCGGCTTAGGTTTACATGCCTCAATCTTAAACCCTGAACCTGTCAACCTTAACCCTAGAGGGTTGGGGCGCCTACATCATGATCGGATTTGACGAGCTCTGCGGATATATGTAAATGACAAGGTTATAACTTTTTGCTGCGGTTATAACTAGGGTTCAGGGTTTGATTTATATCCATGTAAATAAACTATAAGACAATGAGGGTAACCCCATCACGCCCCAATAAGCAAAACAAAGCCTCTATCCTAAAAACTTTATCTAGGCTAAGATATCCCAAGCAACCATCCCCCGATAAGCAAAACCTGAATTCTATCATATGACGATATGGTTTGTGTATATTTTGAATCCCAGGAAGTAGTGAAAGGACGTTTGCTCACAGTATTCTCGCGTCACCGGGACGAAAGCCCTACAAACGTAGGCATAACCCTATGGGATTTAAGGTTTAGGGATTTAAGCCCGAAGCCTCTATTGTATTGGTAATGCCCAAACCTTTAACCCTAAGCCTTTAAACCCTGTAGGGTTCAATGGTTCAAGAAAACCTAAGGTCTGGGCATGTATACCTTCAGCACCCTTTAGGGTCAAAACCTTTGTTCCTTGTAGAGCCCTATCGAGCTTTAGGGTTCTGACCCTAAACGAATCAGGGTTAAGGTATACATGCCCGAACTTTAAACCCTTAAGGTTAAATCTCTATGGGTTTAGGTTTAAAGTTTAAAAATACCTAAATCTGAAACCCTAACCGCTTAACCTTAACTCTATCGGGTTGAACGGTTAGGGTTTAGGTTTCATTGCGGGCTTACGTTTAAATGCCTCAATCTTAAGCCCTAAACCTGTCAAACTTAACCCTATAGGTTTGGGGTGCCTACAGCATCATCGACTTGTTGCCGTGGTTATGACGATGGTTTAGGGTTTAAAATATATACATTTATGTAACCTATAAAAAAATAAGGGGAACCGCAATAGGCGGACGCCCATATATATATATATACACATACGCACATGTAGATACCCATAAATTTTTTGTGTGTTATATTTCATATATCAAATTTTGAATGAATGTGCGGAATGAACTGCTGAAAGTATTCAGTGAGCATTTTTGTCATTCATGATGTGAGTTTGTGGTTGGCGAAAATGGAAGGAAGCAACGACTCGAGATCGCTGCACATCTAAAGCTTGTGAAGCTACTATATAGACTGTGATGCCACATCTCCATTTAAACAAATATGCAAACATAATACAGGTTTAGAGGGGATGCCCTTACGCAAGACAAAAATATAGAGATCAAGAGTTTCGGGACACACGCAATACCGACAGAGACGCCTGCTAGGGAATCACAAGGCAAAACAAAGCAAACCAAGACCTATGACAATCCAGAACGCAATATTAACAAAAGACAAGACAGGACCCAGCAACAAGCATTTTGTGAACTTGTGAAACTTGCCTCATCTTGCCGTGTTTTGCGTACACTTTTCCTGCCCACGTCTGCTAGAACCTGTATCTAAACCATCAATGTGGTCTTTGCTATGTCCTCTTGAAACAACAGTACGTTCGCCTAAAGCCTGCTGCACACCTTGTACCGGTTCTCGTAGACAATGGCTGTCTTTGTCAGTTACTGCGTTGGCTTCGGTATGATGACGAAATGCCGCGTTTCCATATCTACACACCGCTGATGCGAATAAACTACGTACTGTTGTCAAAGCTTCACCACTCTTCTCTGACTCTGCTAATAGGAAAGTTGCTGAGGACAGTCAAAAGTTGCGAAAATAGGGCGGAAAGATAAGGCTGCTGCCACCATCCAGGGGCAATGCGCGCCACCTGGATCTGATCACCTGTGCCAAGGCTTCGCGATGAAGCTCCTTTGAAGCTGGCTGCCACATCATCCAGCCTTTCCAGAAGCCAATCTCATCGTCCGCCCGCGCCTTGCAGGCAAATAATGATCAGGCACCGATGTTTTTTCGAACTTCGTACAGTGCGTGCACCGGCATGCACAGGGCCCAAACCTTGTACGTCCACAACGCCGTGGCCTGTTAAGCTTCGACTCTGAAGGGCGCGGGAACAACAGTCTTGCCACGACGATACCCAGAGCTACAAGTAAAGTTCAGACGGCTGGTGACCTGCATCTTGCCAGTCTGGAAGTATGAGTACTGCGACAACTGCTTCCACCTCGGCACAACTTGAAGCGACCTGCACGTGCCATCATGGGGCTCTTGCAAATCGTGTCCATGTGGCTAGCAGAAGAGCCCTGGTGTCTGTGGCTAAGCGCTATGCTTGCATCCAAGGGTGCGCGAATAATGTACCCCTCCGGAAGTCGCAAGGAAGTCCTGGTTTTAGTGGACATCAGACATGACATTCGCATGGCGGAGTCTGGCTATCGTGAACCTCTCCAGGCCTCGTGTATATCTCGAAGCCTCAATAAGTGCTACTCGTTGCCACCTTTTTGGACGGGCCGAGCCATAGTAGCTTCCTATTGATCCGACCAGTGCAGAGTCGAGTTTTGAAGCAGGCCTTTGGCCAGCAACGAACCAATACACCCCTGCCGTACAGCGGTCGGCAGCCCGCATTCCCTGAAATCCAGTGTTACTTCTCCCAAGTTTGGGCCAAAGGCAGCTGTGAGTGCCGTCAGGCCCTCAGAGCCCACCAGGCAGCTTCTCAAGTCCAAAGCCAGCTTGACGAGAGATTTGGGCAGCGCGTCAGCAAGGCACAGAAGGCAGTCACCTTGCGCTCACTTCGTTGCAGTTCCTCGCTTACTCGGTACTAAGGAGACCCGATTCTGAAGGGATGCGAGCCGCTCTGTGTTGTGACGTAGGCCAGGCCCAGCTCCAGCTGGCTCAGTCGCTCCGGCAGCGCCTGTGCAATCGCTTGCACACCACCTGAGATCTCTGAACGTCTCTCATTGTCAACCTGACATCACCTGTTGGGCTTGCCAAAGTCTGTTTATGACAAACACGCACAGGGAGAAACGTGATCTTGGCGCACAATCGTGGGAACGGCAGAAGTGAGCAACATGTTCAACGAGTTCTTTGTCGCAACATGTTTGAGAATTGGAACCGGGCTGGTTTCATTGATTTGAAGTTTGGCAAGAGCTGAGAGGCATGGTGCTATACTCGGAACATGGAACACTGCGGGACAAAGGGCTGTCTGCAATGTCGGTGGCCCCGAGCTGCAAGCTTAGGCGTGACAGGCGCCGCGGTAGTTGACGTGCCAAGATTTCTGCCTTGCAAGACTACAGTATCGTGAATCAACAACGCCGAGCGCTGAACACGGAGAGCTTGCAGCGTCATCTCTGGCGAAAGGAAACAGTGCAACTGTGCAACGCCAGTATCGCCAATGCCACAGCTGCCCAAGTCCAGCTTCAGGCGTGAAAGACGCTGTGGCAGGTGAGCTGCCAATGCTGCGACGCCATCCTAGGTTGACCACCGCACCCCAGCAGATGAAAGTTCCTACAATGCGTACGCAAAACGAACTAGAATCTAAAGCGCACCACACAGCTCTCGATATGTCGTAGCCATGCATCTGTCGTGATTCCACACAGGCAGAAGCTGAGCTCCAAGATTGTGAGCTTCTGTGGCAAGCGCTGTGCCAGTGCTGCATGGCTTCCTGCCGGGATGCGGGAGCCGAGCAGGGACTGCATCTGTCTAGATCTAACGAGTCCAGTGCAGCGATCAACAGACCCCTGAGCTCGGACCTAACAAGCAGTCGCGAAGCTCCAGGCGCAGGCATTGCAGCTGCCCGGGGCTCGCCAGCAGATCTTCAATGCCCTCCTTGCGCAAGCGAAGGACGTGGGGCAGCCGGGGGGGCCCAGTAAGGCGCAGTTAGGAAGGACAAGCAGGAGTGATTTGCGAGGCGAGTCAGGCCTGGTTGCTGGAATCCTCAGCAGTCCTTGCAGGTCAGTCCGCCCACCTCGTCGCTCCAACGGACTCCAACCTGTCGGAGCTCTGATGGTTGCCTGCAGTATACGCTTCTCTTAGTCAATTCAAGGAGATGCTATAGCGGCATCTGCATTTGCTTTCTCCACCTGAAAGCCACAAAGATGCCTTTCTACTTTCAGCCCGCTGTCCTGCTTCAGTTTGTGACAGCTGCGCAGGTCCATGCACAGCCTCTTCAGTGTGGTCGGCAGGCTCTGGCCGAGCTCTCTCACCTCCGCGGTGCCCAGGTCCGTGTGATCCAGGTGCAGCTCCAGCTCACGCAGCGCTGGCATCCAGCGGAGTCTCTGTGCCAACACAGGCGTGGCTGTAGCAGCGTCCTGGGCGGAGCACACGCAAACAAGTCAGGGGATGCCAGCGGGGACTGCTTTTATACGCTTGAAGGCCGCCACATGAGTCGATGCAAAGCCTCGGTCGAGCCAAGGTCTAGGACCAGACGCTGCAATCCAAGGGGAATGCTGCCGAGCAAGACGGCGAGGTCATCCGAAAGCCTGTCCGTCACCCATGGTAACGGTTTGGGAAGTAACGGTCCTTCATAGGGATTATGGTACAGTACCCCCTGCTAAATCCCCATTAAGGAGTGTTAGTAGAAGGGGGAACATCCCAAGTTACGGTGCTGCAAGTGAAGCCTGGCCTGCGGCACATTCCGAGGCAAAGCTCGAGTTGCACCATACTCTCGAGCCTCAGTCTTAGAGTGCTGGATTTCCAGGCCGCATGGGCCTCTCAAGAAACGCTGCGAAACAAGTTCGATGAGCAAATATGTCAATGCACTACAAGTCCACAATGAGCCCGGTGTCCGGCAGAGCGCGGAAATGGTCCCGGGCGTCACGGCAGAGAGGCCGCTGCGCCAAAAATCCAAGCGCAGGACCTCAAGCTTTGAAGGCAAAGACGACAAGATAGCCTCCAGACCTCAGGAAGCAACAACGGAGGTTGGTGGATGTCTCAGAGCCCACATGTAGCCTCAAGACATCTCAAAAGCTCTCAAAAGCTGAAACCAGGCCTGAAGAAGTCACATGGCTTCCGCCCAACCCCAGCTCGAAGTGAAGTAGACCGGCTGGCGGATGCCAGGCCCAATCCTTGAGCAACTCCTCGATTGCACACCCTAAATGGGGGCAACTCTTGCTGAATCATACCTATAATTGACAAGACGTGCCATCTAAATAAGTGTACCGATTGCATCTAGTAGAACGGGTGGGGTTTTTGTTGGGTCTCCTCGTTTTGGGGGGGGGGGGTCTTTTTTGTTGGTCAGATATGGTCAGATTTCTTGACTCATACTCATAATACTTTTTTCCTACGACTTCTGATTAATTTTGCTCGAATCCTTATTGATTTTGGCTCTCCATCAGATAACCTCTATTCCCTTCATATTTTAATATGATCCTGTACATTTTCATAGGCTTCATACTCCCCCTCTGCCTCCATGCTTGCAAACAGCAAGGGGCAGCGCGCCCCCCCGTTGCAAACACAATGCTCGCATGATGGGTTTCAACATGACTCATATGCCCCCCCACCCCCCCCCCCCCCCCCCCCCCCCCCACCCCCCCATTTGCAAGCACAATGGTCGCATGAGGGTTTCAAAAGATTCACATGCTTTGAAGCAAGCTTTGCAAGGCTTAAAAAAGCAGGGGGGTGGGCGGGGGGGGGGGACAGGCCCCCTTCCCTTTGCAAACGCAATGGTGGCATGATGGGTTTCAAGTATACTGATACTCATATGATTTGAAGCAAGCTCGCACGGCTTGCAAAAGCGCGCGGGCTCGCATGATGGGTTTCAAAACGATTCATACGGGAAACCGGAACCCTGATTTCTGAACTCTAAACCCTCAAACCCGAAGCCCTTTGTCGAGGGGAGTCAGAAACAGACAGAATAAGAAGCAGAAGCCTGAACCTCTGACCCCGTCATATGCTTTGAAGCAAGATTTGTCTTTCATTTGGTTCTATGTTTCTATGTTTCCTTCTTCTTCATTCTACACTAGTTCTTTCTCTCTCACTATGTCACTATTTCTCTCCTTTCTCTCGTTCTTAATGACTTTATGTTGTTCTTTCTGTCTTTCTGTTGAAAATTACTTCTTCCTGTCTTTCTTTCTGTATTTATTCCTTCATTTATTCGTTATTTCTTTCGTTGTTTCTTTCTTTCTCTCTTTGTCTCTTTGTCTCTTTCTTTCTTTTGTACCAAAAGGCCCGCAGAAAAAACACATAAAAGAAGACCCCCACAAAATAGGCCTCCTAGCAGAACCCTACGCCCGAAGAACATCGATTCGCCAAAATCCAAGCTTCCTCCGCTCCAGAACATTCGAACAGCTCCAGATGAAACCTGAAGGTCAGAAAAGGTGCACATCAATCTCCACATGCCCAACTCTCTCATCCTACTGTACAGGAAACACTCTGCAAGACAACTTTTGACACGCTTGCCCGTGCCGACTTTGCACACTTAGAAGGAAGTCTTGGCACAAAAGCTTGCACACATTTTCTCGTTTCTAGAGTCTCGAAAACTCCCTCTGGGCCTTGAATTATGCGCATGCACGCGCATGCTTACGTGGCCCAAGCAGCTGAACCAAACGTGGTGGAAGGCTCCCGAGAAGGAGACGAAGTCCGGCACCAGACAGCGGCCGCCCCCGGAAGTCCTCTTTTAGCGGCAGACTCTACAGCCTCTTTCCGAAGATTCGCACCATCCAGTCTTGTTGCAGGTGATTTGCCGAGACCGCGGACCAGCTCCCTACACCGTGATGCTTGAGACACCTACAGTTAAAGTGACTGTTTGTCACCCTGCGGCAGCATCGGCTGTCCAGCTCAAGTCGCCGCAAAGACGCAGGCAACGACTGGCCCAACCAGTAAAGCACCTCAGCAAGAGGCCACTGCAACAGCACTCCTTCCCTTCCATGCCAGTGATTTTTTTACAACCATACGCGCAGGTAGTCCCCTGAAGTCCCCTGAAGTCCCCTATTCATTCAAGGGCACACCAGCTTCCACAGAGACATGCCCGGGCAAGGCAAGGCGCAAGTCCTTCAGAATCATGTTCGAAGGTTATTCACCCGCTTAGCGAACTCTTCTGTGGCCTGCGCAGGAGATGCTAAGGCTAAAGCTGTAAGTGAAGAGACCCAACTTCAGCGTGGCCATGCGTGCCCGAGAAATCCCGAGAAAAAGACCTAGCTTGGGGATGTTTGGGGTTTCATTATGGCTATGGGGGTGCTTCACCGTGCCGCAGGTGAGCAGATGGCTCCTCCATCCTCGGTGGCATTTTTGCGGCCAGGGCAGGGAGAAAAGCAGCCAGGTCGACTCCACTCCACCTCGGCACAGATTGGCAGGGCAACGTCCGCAAGCGCAACCACTGGAGAATCGAGTCCATGCTTGCGACGGCCAGGGCGCGTGATCTCAAAAGTCTGCACGCTGGCGGGCAGATTCTGAGCCAGACACCTGGGTTTGCACTTTGCTGCGGTGCCGTCTCGACTTCTCAACTGCTGAGAGCGCAAAGATCGAAAATGAGGGTTGCATGAGCGGGGTCACGGCCCTGCAGCACATATCACAACTATGTGGGCAACCGCCAGGTCAAACACCACCATTTTCGTGCCACATGGTGTGCCCTGCTCCATGTCAAGAACACGTCCGAAGCTGAGGCACTCAGCACCAGCGGCAGCACAGGAGAGTTCCAGGTGCAGGGAGCACAGCGGCTGTCGGAGCTGACTGACCAAGCTCCTGGCTCAAGCTGTTCAAGTGAGCGTGAACCGCTGCATGGTTCATGGTTGATTGATTGCACACTGCTGTGATCTGAGACGCATTTCATCTCCTGAGCCCCAGCATGGACGTGCGAGTGGCATGCAAGTTTAGGTCCAGATGCGTGAGCCCTTTGGGAAGCTTGGAGGCTATCGCCTCAGCTAGGTCAGGCTCAGCCGCATTTTGCCGCTACATGGCAAGGTCTCAAATAGTTCTCCGAGCAGCATGTAGCCCTCCATCGCAACAACGGCAGAAGCTGAGGTCCAGAAATAGCTCCTCTCATATCAAGTTGCACGTTTGTGGGCGCGACAAAAAAAAATCCGATAAAATAACGAGTTGCTCATGCTCCGCTGATAGGTGTCCGCTGATGGGTGTCCGCTGGGAGAGTGCTGAATCATGTCGCGCCAGGCGGAGAACGCAAAAGTTTCAATCAAATTGGATGCGGGCACAAGAAAACTGGCGGGGCGGAAAGCGACGCAGGATCAAAACAGTGAACATGCTCGGGAGCTGAATTTCCGAAAACGCGAAAAGGGCTGAAATGGGTGAAATCCGCCACATGCCACCTGGCTACTGGCCTTAGGAGAAGTAGCTTAATCATTTGGTCGCGGCCGAAGGGGCTCCAACTGAGCCCCGAAAAAGTCCGTCACGGGTCCCTGCCCGTCCTTGAAACACAATATAAACCATCACAAGCGCTCCGGGGGAACAGTTTGGTCGCGGAGGCAGTCAAGGAATTAAATGCCTTCTTAAGACCAAGAGCCCTTTGCCTCTTCCATGCAAAGCCCAACCATTGTCGCAGGCCACTCAATCTTCGTCAGGTTTGGGCGTTTTTTGTTGCGCAATCTGGGGGTCATTTAAATGCCCCAAGAATTTTCGGAGGTCAGCCAAAGCCTATGAAGCATTCATCACAAGTGATCTTGAAACTGAGCAAAAAGGTAGAGCATTCGGTCATTCTCGGGGTTTGGTGTTTTGAGTTTGGTGGGGTCAAGGGAGTTCGCTTTTTATGGTAGGTATGGGAGGTGGTTCGTTGGAATTCCGACCTTGTCATAAAGAACAACATAGGCCAACGGACAGGATTAAGGGCTCAAGCCTTTTCAGGCTGTTACATCTGAGCTTCGGTCTTTTTCGTGCTAGTAAATGAAACTTGAAAAGGGATAAGTCCTGAATCTTCGATTGTAATCCGCCCCCTGCCCAAGCCCAACAGCACCTTCTCCGGTTTGGGGTGTCTCGTCAAGCAGACTCGGCCGAGGCGGGTCGCGTAGCGTTGCTAGTAAATTATGTAAATTACGAGTCCCTGGCCGAGTTAACCTCTACAGAAGGAAGCCCTTGTAAGCTTCGAGACCCTTATGTCGACCAGTGAGATGGGGCCTGTGCAGCCCAGTCCGAGCGTGTCAGCGTCAATTGAGGGATAGGAGGCGTGGAATCATGACTTCACGAACGTATGACTTCACGAACGTATCTTTAAAAACATCATCGACTCGCCCGCTACAGCTCGAGCGACGTTGTGCGCAACTCACCGTCGGGAGTTTCTCGCTAGGGCCGCCCCGGCCTTTTGCTGCGTCACCTACGCCATGACATTGGGAAGCCGTTTTTTATGTGTCTGCGACGCCCACGTTTGCGATTGAGGCCGCTTTTGATTCAGCCCCCGTTTTGTCTGAGCGGCACTTCACCTCATTTCGGCTGGCATGTCCCGGAGGCTCCTTCAAGGTCTCGGGCAACTCCGTGGCTATCTGTTCGGCTCCGTCCGAAGACAAACCACATCCGCCAAGGCCCAACTCGAGTTTGCGTACCTGCACCAACTTGAGACCGAAAGCGGAAGTACAGAAATGCGGACGTGGGTGCACTGCGCGCTCCCCGAATTAAGAACTTGAGGGCCACAGGCAAGGAGGACGAAAGCTCGGGTGCTTTTAGCAAGCGTAAGCATTCAGAACTGGCTGCGAGAACCCTAAACCCCTAACCGTAAAATCTAAACCCTTAATCCGAACCCAACCCCTAAGCTCTAAACCCTAAACCCTTTTTTGCAGCAGGATTATCACTGAGACTAAACCGTAAACCCTTTTTGCATCCAGGCCTCTTCGAATACTGCCGGGCAAGTCTCACCAACTAAGAAACCGTAAACCCTAAACCCCCAAACCCAAAACCCCACACTCTGAACCCTACACCAAAGCATGACCGTGTAAGAGCAAGGATGACGTTGGTGATGCTAACGGGATGATGTTGATGATGTTACTGATGCTGATGATGTTGGTGATGATGCAGATGGTTTTGATGACGACGTCGATGTTGATCATGGTGGTGATGATGATGATGATGATGACGTTGAGAATGACGATGATGCTGTTGGTGATAACCCGTAGTGAGTTACCGGAACCCTGCAGAATGGCCGTGTAAGAGTAATGATGGAGTGGATGATGCGGAGGATGATGATGTTGATCATGTTGCTGATTTCAATGACGTTGATGATGATGCAGATGATGATAATTTTGATGATTTTGATGCTGATGACGATGATGATGATGAATTTGACGATGTGGATGATGATGATGATGACGATGATGATGATGATGATGGTGTCGATGTTGACGATGAGAATATTGATGATGTTCTTGACGCTAATGTTCATGATGATGTTGCGTTGATGAGGCTGACGATGACGGTGTTGACGATGTTGCTGATGTTGATGATGTTCGTGATGATGATGATGATGATGATGATGATGATGATGATGATGATGATGATGAGAATGATGATGTTGATGAGGATGTTGACGCTGAGGCTGATGTTAATGATGATGTTGCTGATGATGTTGATGAAGACAGAGTCGGGTCTTGACGTAAAAACGCTCCCCCCCCCCCCCTAACCTTAAGGCATTGATATATCAATTTAGCCCCCCCCCCCCCCCCACCCCCCTCCCCCCCCCCCCTCCAAAACCAAGGAATTCGTGTGATGTATCAATTTAGCCCCCGCCCCACCCCCCCCCTCTCCAACACCAAGGAATTCGTGTGATATATCAATTTACCCCCCCCCCCCCCCCCCCCCCCCCCCCCCTAATAAGATAGTATCAATGATACGCTATTTTCTGGCCGTGGTCGGCCCCCTACTGCTAAAGCAGATAAAACTCCAGCTCCGCTACGCGAGCTTTCGTGATGACAGTCGAAAACGTCCAACCATACTGCTTCGGGGGGGGGAGAGGAAAAGGGAGGGAGGGGAGAGGGGTCGATGGGAAAGGGAGGAGCGGGAAGGGGGGCTGGGGGTGATTAGTTTCAACCCAGGAAGAGTGAGGGTAGACAAGAACGATCGCGAGCTCCCAAGGATCTAGGTTTCGTGCTCAGGGATCGCGATCAGTGACATCCAGCCCTGAGGTTTTCCCCAGCTTCTTCCAACACGCCTGCTTTGGAAGATGCACATGCTTCCGCACGGATACGTCATCCAAGCCATTCCAGCCCACCTCACTTAGAATAATGGCAAAGCGTCATGCGTCGCCTCGGACAATATACGGGCCTACATACCATGACCCACTGAAAGCCTCCACATAAGTTACAGGTCCGAGCAGCATCCAAGTGCAGCGTTTCGAGGCTTGTCTTCTGCAAAGCTTCCCCCAGCTGGCAGAGCCCCGCCGAGCCCAAGAAGCACTCACTGACCTTGGATTGGTTGCGTGCCCATGCGACTCAAACCTCCGCTCCGGTGGGCGTGTCTCATATTTCGCTGTCTCCTTCTTCTGCTGCTATTCTTCATCTTTAGAGGCTTCCCTGCCTTCTGCCCAGTGCTCACGCGCGCCCTGAAATTTGGTCTGTAAGACCACTTCACCAGGTAGGCACTCAGGCGAGTAGAGCCTGTCCATCCCCCAACCTGCGTCTCTTCTTCTGCGCCCCTCTCCGACCACATCCCTGGCGAGGGTTGGGGCAAGCCACGTAGGCCAGAGAGGGGACTGCGCTTTTGTTTATTCGTTTCTTCTGTCTTGCGCTCCTCCGAGCCGAGAAAGGTGGGCCCTTTGTTTTGCATCCCTTCCTGCGAGTCTCACACACTCTCGCTGTCTCTGTTTTGCTTCAAGGGGTCGGCCCCTTCTCGTTCTCCTTCTTGCCAGCGCTCCAGCGCACTCCTGGCGCTGTTGCCCAAGTGCTGCCTCTCCCTCTCCGCCGCTTCTTCCTCTTCTTCCTGCGCCTTCTTTCTTTCGGGTGGCTTAGGGCCTGCTGGCCCAGCACATTAGCGCACCACGAGTTGTGTTGAACCACGTTCTTTCCTTTTTCGTTCTAGTGGCGAGGATCGCACAGATGCCCTTCCCTCGCGAACTGCGCGCCCCGGATCAGCCTTGAACAAGCAGCCTCAGCCTTATCACACAAAATCCTCTCTGATCTGTGGAATGTAAAAAAAGGGCGTTGTTTTGCATCCTGTCTCCCTCAACTCTCACGGGCGACGGTGCCGGGCGCCCATAGTTTGCTTGCTTTTATGGCCGGCAATCACCACGCAGGTCTTGCAGGTCCTTCGGCAGCGCATCTTCAGAAGCGTATTCGGATTGGCAGAGGCCGAGCGCCCAACAGTGTGTATTTCTCTGAAGCAGTGTGGACTACACTGGTAGGTTAGGCGGGTCTCTGCGCCAAGGAGGCGAGACTCAGCCAAACAATCTCGCTGAGTGTGAGACACTGTGTGCAATCCTTGCCTAGGCTAATCGCCTGGGCTTCGGACTGTGCTCAGCACTTTGCACTGACATCTCCTACAGGTCCTACACTTCCGAACCCCGACTCACCACAACAGGAGGTCAGCAGAGGCACCTCGGACTTCAGAGTACACAAGCAGCAGCTTGTGAATGAAGCTGACAGTCGGAGGTTGATCATGTCAGTGCGTTAATTCCCGCTGGGTACCGCGCGAGTCCAAGTTTTCGAGGCCTGCGCAACGAGTTTGGACTTCTCCTGCACTGCTCGTCCTGACAAAGCACCTGGGAAGGTGGATGCAGATGGACATGCCGACATGCAGAAAACCCAACTGCTCTGGAGAAGAGGCCCCTTGATTAGGTTACTTCCGGAGACCATCACCGAAAAAATGCGATGTGTCCGCTTTGAGTCAGCTTGTGAGGGGCTCTTGGAATCTTAGCGGCTGTCTCAGCCCTTGCTACCGTAATACTAGGACAAAGAACAGATGTAATTAATTTACATACAATGGTGGTCGCAACTGGAACTGCATGTGTGACGCGTGCACTCGAGCTGGCCATTTGTCCCTTGCTTTGGGGCACACATGGCTGTGGCTCTAAATAGGGGTATGTCGCGGTGTCCCGACCCCCGCCTGTGTTACATACGTATGTCGTGCCCACGTGTTTCATACGTATGTCGCGGGGTTTGTCGCGGCTGTTTCGCGCGCTGTCTCAATGCCTTCGTCGTCGAAGGTTGCAGTTCCAAGAAGGGGCCTGTCGCAAAGGCTTGTCGCGGAGGCTTGTCGCGGAGGTTTGTCGCGGACGCTGCTTGTCGCAAGCAGAACGGCTTTGTTACAAACCCTATGTCGCGGAAAGACGCCCGGGAGCCAGTTACATACCTAGACTTTTGAGCCGCACCCACATGCCTCCCGTCCCGGCAAGTTGTCCACATCCACGCTCTCTGAGGTCCCTGCTGCTCCAGTCCTCCTCAGCAGCATCGAAGTCCGAACCTGTGCTCCGGTGCTTCATTACTATGGAACTGGCTTGATGACAACCTGGTCGCCAAGTAAGTAGCCTGGTAATTCCGTACATCATGCTGATGGCATGTTGTTGCCGCATGGTTGCGTGTGGACAGAGAGGCCCATCTTAGGTGATGGCAGAGCTCGACTGCATCTGAGATGTGGAAAAGCCGCATACCTCAAGAAATCGGAACAAATCAATTAGGAGACGCCGCGTGTCTCACTGACGCCAGGGGCATTTATCCATGACCAGACTAAGCGTCACACTATCTTGCTCGTGCTCGGGAGGCAAGACTGCCTATGCAACGGGTGCCGACACTGACAGCTTCGACCAGAATGTCTTATGGTCTGACCATGTCTCACGCCCCCTCCTCGGTTTTCAAGCTGTTTGTCGCAGTGCTTTCCTTCGCTTCCTCTGTGTTTCCTGTGTCATCCTGCCGGGCAGGAATATTCAGATGACATGATCCATGAAGCACATCGAATCCGCAATGCCCACTCTGCCTGCAAGTCAGTACTTTCGGCTTCTTCAGCTTCCGTCTTCGCTTCCTCGAGATTTGCAGTCGGCTCCTGTCGCAGCTCAGGCTGGTCCAACAGTATGTGTCGTCGAGCAGGGTCCTCCTCCGGCTGTCCAGCTCCATCATCAGCATCTGCCTGCCACTGCATTGACCACCACACAGGCACAAGTGATTTCTTGGAAGCCAGGAGTAACAGCCCAGCCTTTCTTTCAGGACACTGGTCTATGCCGGTCATGTCCTGCTGCGGCTTTGGCGCCACGTGCATCGCCACGTCCTGCACATGTGAGGACTCTCCCATCTGCCGGGGAGCTGCAAAGGGCCAAATCGATCGGAATGGCCCAAAAGCAAAACACCCCGGCAGCCTTCGATGAATCCTTTGAGCAGCCAGAATGATTAGTCGAAGTCAGGGGGCTTTGACCAATTGGTCGAAGGCCAAGGGAAGGGGGGAGCTGTGAGCTTAGACGAAGGCCCCCCTGCCATTTCTTCCTTTGCGATGTGTTTCTCCTTGAGACACATGCCCCAACTGCCCTCACATTGCCCCGAGCTGTTCTTCCAGGATCTTGCGAGCGACGACAAGCAAAAGACTTCAGTGCGTCTTGCACATCGATCGGCAAATGTCACCGCGCGGGCAGCAATGCTGCGCAGGAACATGTGCATCTGATCGGCCTCTTTGGGATCAGTGTTCGAAGGTGGCTTGAGCGGAGTGCCGAGGTCCTGTCGCCGGCTCACTATAGCTAGCACCTTTGGCCTGAAAATCTCTGCCCTGTCTGGGCTTTCAGAACCTCTCAGAATCATCTGATCATCCCAGCCTTGCCAGCCACAACCCATGCCTGCACTTGCCAGAGCAAAGGAGCGAAATGCTTGACCCAACCAAGCTGTTGCAGGCCAATTGCCGGCCTCTGCATCCAGGGCTTCAACCTCCTCATCAATGCCCTCCGCAATCTCCGCCATCTCCGCCATCTCCGCCATCTCCGAGTCTTTCACCTAAGCACGGCTCGTGGGACTTTAACACAGTTGCCCTTGAGTCCTTAGGTGCCAGGCTGTGGGCTCCTTGGAGAGAAAGTCGGGCTTCGAAGCCCTGTTGCTCCCCCGAACGCCAAGATCCTGGCTGACCATTAGTGATAGTGATGCTTCAAAGCCGGAGCATGCAATGAAAGAACACCGGCAGCGCAGCCAGCCCGCGCAAAGCACCCCGTGGCAAAGGTCCTGCTCCATGAAGGATGGCGAACTCCTCCAGCACCTGGTAACCGTCCAGCCGCATCCCCTCAGCTTTCCATGCTGTGCGATACTTGTGCTGCGATGGCACCGCGTGCAGAACATCACCCAACGTCTCGGGCCTTGTCGCAACTACTTTCTGCGTGACGCAGCACTACAGTGTTTTACGAATTCTCGAAAGTTCAATGTATCTCCATGCGCTAGCTGACCAGGTAAGCTGTGGGCCTGGAACTCGGCTCTGTTACCTGAGTGCAGATTCCCATCTACCAACTACGGCTGCTTTCTGTCTTCATGGCATCAGGCTCGGGATGCAGCCAGGCTAACAATGGGGGGCGCTGTGCCCATGATAGTGTCGTCCACGACATCAGCGGCCATGGGGCCTACCGGACCCACGTGCACAAGCCAACTATACGCCCGTGTAATTGCTGTGATCTAAGCGGTGCTTGTGTGGGCAATTTTGCAGGCGGCAAAAGCAGCAAGAGCGTCGAATGATGGACGACAGCTCGCAAGGCGAACGGGCGCCGAAGCAGACTTGACGCATGTTTGGTCACAAGGTCGCCCACTTCAGACTCCCGTCCCCGACTAGACCGCATCCTTCCCCAGCAGTAGCCCCGCACTGCGCTAGCACGTTCTCTTCCCAGAGCATCAGCAGGCTGCGCAGTACGTCACGACAGTACCAGACGGCGTGGGCATGAGTGGTATGGGTTGGGAGTAGTATGGGCAGCACCAAATCTAGACGCATGTGTTGTCTGGGGGATGCACGGGAGTCGCATCCGGGCCCGGACCCACTGATGATTCTGCTGATTCTGTTCCTGCATTTGCTCGCCCGCCTTCCATGCTCATCTCGTGCTTCATGCCACAGTGGCTCAATGCGTCCGTTGCACGCTCACAGAACCTGAAGGCCTGAGCATCTTGGCAATGCTCAGTCTCAAGCTCGTTGCAGGGGACGCTGGCTGCGATTGCACAGCTCGGTCAGATCCGAGAAGAAACTCTCTGGTGTTGATGCTTAGGCTCTGGACTGTTAACCTTGATGTACCGTTTCCACCTTGCCAATGAGAGCCGGGGCTGCTTCAGAGGCGCACCATTGTGCTATGATCCTGGCTTAAAAGGCCTGTCGTTGATCCAGAGGTCCGCTCTCGCGTCTGCATGGATGTCACCACCTCACATTTGACCAAATGCAAGGAATGATTCCGTCACCGATCCCGTTGCCAAGCAGGCTGCAGAGTCCTGCATGAGGTCGGGCACCTGGAGCTCACAGCTTTTGACGGAGACGTGTTGCAACAACTGGTCAATAGCCGTCACGCGGCTACAACTGCAACATTGACATGATTGTTCTAATGACTCGACTTGCGCACCTCGCAGTATCCATCTGAGCGACAGCTTCCGCTGGCACTTCCCATGGAGCACGAGATAGCTCTCGAAGGAGCCACCCAGTAGCTCGGTTTTGTTATTGTGTCCACAGTCCAGATGACATGCTTGGTTAGTACTGGTTGAGAGCTGGTGGTTCAAGTGTTGACGGCGGCAGCTTGCTCGGAGCCGGGCAGCTACGACGGTCACTGCGCTGAAGTCTTACGCTCTCTCCCGGGCTTTGAGCTCAACATGTTACCAATGAGCATGACCACTGAGCATGAGCAATTCTGCGCGATACGAGCACAAGGTCCGGTGTTCATCCCACTCATAACCACACTTTGCAGCCCAGCCACATCCAGGCTGAGTTTCTGCAGGTTCCCCGGCATCCGTTTCGCCAAAGCCCCCGCCCCCTCTG
Source organism: Symbiodinium natans (assembly GCA_905221605.1). Lineage (NCBI taxonomy): Eukaryota > Dinophyceae > Suessiales > Symbiodiniaceae > Symbiodinium > Symbiodinium natans. The sequence goes on from CAJNDS010000524.1 coordinate 541,498, forward strand.
GACCGATGCAAGCACCCGTGAAGTCGAGACCTAGGAATCAGAGAACCCTACTTCAACCCTGTGAGGTTTGCAACTCATGCGCAACGCTCCGGAACACAGTCAGTAACAGCTAGACGCCATCACTTCAGATTCGTTCAACTCCAGCTGCTCCTGCCTGTGCGGAAGATGTGTCTCCAAACATCACCTTCATCGAGGATCTTCTTCCCTGCCCTTGACACGCACATCCATCGCAATGAGTCCGCCGGAATGAAGGATGCCAGAAGACAGGCCTCAGCACAAAAAAAGTTGCAGAGTACACCACGCGCCTACACATGGTGGCTCGACACTAGGTCTGCCAGAAGGTTTGGCACTCACAACTGACGCACCTTTGCTTTGACCGAAACCCGAATGTCTGGCAAGACCCGCCATGTCCGAAATCCCCGTAGGCGACCACTATGAGCATGGGTAGTGACTAGTGCGCTTGCTGCGAGCTGCAATAAGCGACGATTTTACTTGCTCGTGGCATGAACTTCCCAAAGTTGAACAAGCGACTTGCGCCCGTCACTTTGGGTGGAACACTGTTTGGTACTGTGGATCAGATGCCTCAGGCCCTAAAGTAGGGGAGTTGGAGGCCCTATACAGTATCCAAGCCATGTTGGGCCATCAGCGTGAGCAACCCGCTGTGGACCTGTCGCTCCACAAAGACAAAAACAGGAGGCTCACAATATTGACCCAGCCCGATGTTCAGAACCGATCTAGTTACCAAGCGAGAGCGGGAGCGAAAAGCCAGAGAGAGAGAGACTGAGAGAGAGAGAGACACACACACACACACACACACACACACCCACCCACACACACACACACCTCCTTTCTTCCGAAAGATAGTCGCGGTTGCTCATAGATGAAGCCGAGGAGCAAAGCTTGTCTGCAAGAAATTGTGTTGCAGCTTGTCTTGCCCGGGCGGTTGGATGGCTGCTCGCTTTGCCGGTACGTCCACCATTGCGCTTGGCCGACATGACGCCTCTTAAAACATGGCTTCGCGGGTGCGAGTGCAATATGAAATTCTGCAGTCCTGAGAAACCATAGCCGCAGCCTGGATCCCGCCCTCTTTTTGCTCCAGCTAGTGCGAGTTTCAGTGTTGCCGAGTCAAGGTACTTACTATCATGCTGATCCCCAAGTCGAAAGAAAGCTGTCAGCAAATCAACATTGTTCTATTTGTCAAGCCATATCCAGACCACTGCAAGAAACGACGACCTGTGCCTGGGGTCTGAGAAATTAGAAGTCGCACCGTTTTACACCCACCAGCGCGGGAGTGGATACGCTGAGGCCTCTCGAATGCCGCATGAACCTTGGTTGCAAGAACAAGCGGCCTGATTACCTAGCAATACTCATTGACACTTGTGCGTGACAAATAAGCGTGCCCCCGAACTGATAGTTCCAGAAGAGATCAAACAATCTTGAAGCCTACTCGAGCACCAAACATCGTACTCGTTCACAGCGCATCGGATTCGACTGTCAGTCTGTGTGACATCCCTTCCAAGCTTCCGTTTAAAGGGGCACAAGCCGAGCAGGTAAGTGCCAACTGACTGGAACATGAAATGAGCAACACCCATTCTACTCAGCTAATCTTGAGGCCCCCACTTTCCTCCGCAGCACGTTCGTGTCGGGTTTTGAGGGGGTGGTCCTTAGACTCTGAAAGGCAGTGCGTCTGATTCTGCTGAACTCTAAGCTGAACATTGGGGTAGCGCAAATGCCTCGCTCTAGCCGGGGGATAAAAGCTCAGGCCCTGAAGACGAACCCATAACTCGTGCCAGCAAAGGTCCGAGAGCATGACCTGCACCAAAGGCTCGCAAGGAACGGCACATGTCAGCACTTGAAGCGCATCATTTACGGACTGCCGTCGTTCCAAACCCACCGTGCTGACCACAAGAAGTCCTAATCTTTGACTCCAACAACCCTCCGGCTTTCTCGAATCACCCCTATTGTTGGAGCACCGTTGCAGGACATCAATTCAGCATTCAAAGTTGGAAAGGGTCAGGTGAGTTGCAAGGGTCAGGGCACATGTAAGGGTGCTACATGCACCTGCCCTTGACTTACTTGATGTTCGGCCCCAGCCTCGCAGCGGATGTTTGGAGCCATGGTGCTGCGCCAGCATCGCCGCGTGCCACGGCCAATAGGATTCACACGCAGGTCCAGCTGGGCCAGCGGCCGGTCATTATCAAGATTGGCGACCTCAGTCTCGGGCTCGCTGTGAAAGAAGTGGCTTGTTCAGTGTTCATTGATGTCCGTTGATGTCCATTGATGATCCTTGGGGCTCACGCAAGCCTCCAGAAGGCAGCCAAATCCAGGAGACAGTCCTGTCTTCACAGGTTCGCGCAGGCCAGCGCAAGCCAACTTCAAGGCTTAGCTTATGGCTTCGCTTGAGGCTTAGTATGTCTGAAGAACTTCATGATATGAATCTACAAGCGGGCACGAGTCCTGCAGGCGAAGCACTCTCAGCTGCTGTGACCCGGAGCCTTAGCCGTAGGTTGCCAACAGGAAACATGAGGCTTGATCCCACAGGAGCCTCGCAGGAGGAAACATCGCAAACACATTCACCACACAGTGACATAGTGTTCGACTCAGCGCACGACCCAGAATCTTTGCGAGCTCCTTTGCCCCAGTCACTCCCAACGGATTCCCGGACAAGTCCAACTCTCCTCCCGAGAGTGCCACGCAGCGCCGAACAGACAATGGCACAAGCATTCGTTGCGAGATTTCCATTGCGATGCCACACAATGCACCACACCTAGTGCTAGGCTGCCGTTGCCGCAGAGGGCATCAGCCAGCTTACCTTCAGAGCAGCAAGGATTGGACTCACGAACCTGAAAGGACCCACCGAGGCAGCTGAGACGCTGAGCTTCTTCGAAGTGAACCTCACGCAACAACAAAGCAGGTCACATGTCTGCAGATGCTATGGCTCATGTACTCTGTCAAGCCATGCCTGTTCACGGGCGGCTCCGTCCACAATATGTCCGAGGTACATATTGTGCCGCAGCGCCAGGAATTCCAGCTGACCCGCATGGTCCTTCAGACCCGCCGACAGCTCCGCCAGTCCAGAATCCAGCAGGCCGCAGCGATCCTAGTGAGGCACCGATCACTTCTCTTAAACTTTAAGATGCTTTAAGGGTTCTGGGAGGGTTCTTCTCTATTCCAGGCGTTGTAGAAACAAAGCCCAGTCTTCGAAATCTCTGACTAGGCCTCCAAACCCCCCCCCCCCCCTCATAGGGGTACTAAACTTGGCAACGTTGAAAGATGTAGCGTGCCCAAACCTATCGTAGATAACAGCAGCACCGACAACCAAAGCCATAGCACATCCAAATCTCCAGCTTCACCTCAACCAGTGAGGTGTTCTGTGCCAGGACGTTTCGCACCATCTTTGACCCGGCTGGCCCCAGGTGAACGCCAGTCAAGTGCAAAGCCTGGATTTCCTGAGGCACTCAAAACACTAAACCCTAAACCACACTAAACCCTAAACCATCCTAAACCCTAAACCCTGAACCCTAAACCCTAAACCCTAAACCCTAATCTCACGTGCCCCACCTTGTGGCTGCGCAGGCCCTTGCAGAGCCATTCCAGGGGCCCGGATCCCAGGTCCACGTCTTCGACGCACAGAATGCGCAAGCCAGGGCTTCTCTGCACCAGAAATTCCCACCTTTGGCTTTGGGGGCTAGGAACCGCTGCAGCACGTTGCAACTGCAGCCATCTCCTGGGGAAGCTGCAGTAAGGGCCCGACGTCCACAGGGCGTGGGTGTGAAGATAAGGCGCATCTTTGGCGGCCTCTGGTGGTGTTGGAAGTTGCAGCTGTGGCCTGCCATCGATCTCCTGCAGCGCAATGCAGGGCAGAAGAAATTCGAAGTCCTTCAATTGGCCGTTGCCAACCAGTTGGTACCTCCGAAATTCAGTCGAAGAATACAACACACTTCCAAAACGACACGGCCCCGAGTCCTCCAATGTGCTGGGAATCTCCCGTGCCAGCGGCTGTTCCACGGCAAACTCTTCACCCTCATCTTTGTAAGGGTCCTGGGCTGCTGTGGGCTTCTAGGGCTTCGCCGGCGTTTGCTCTATAGGGCTCTATCACAGCATACGGAGCACACGCGAGCACACGTGGAGTCGCAGGGTCGGCAACCTTGCTTTTCTGCATGCACTTGACATCCGGTTTCATGGTGCTGACTTGGCCGTTGGTCCATATTGTGGTCTGTGCGAGAAGTGTAAAAGTTTCATCTGCGCTGGATTATTCCATGTGTGCACACAGCGCTGTCAGGGCATGCACGGCTCCAGGACCATACAACATGGGCCTCTCGTTTATATAAGTTAGCACATCATCCGTACATTGGCCTATCGTTGAAGTTAACACTTCAGTTTCACGGAGTGTTCACAAGTTCACAAGTTTACACACGGAGTGATGCCTGATTGTACGCAAGTCCAATACGCAAGATAACCAGTGCCGTGCTATAGCATGCTTTGTTTAAGGGGGTTCGACCCCGACACAAGTCTCGATGTCGCAAGCTTCTGCAGACCAACTGAAAAGACCATGTGCAGCACACTGCAGTGGTGCAAGTTTTGGCCATTGGCCCGAATCTTGGTGACTTCCATGTTGCGGCTTATTTCCATGCACTGAGCGACAAATAAGTTTCCACAGGCTTTCCGTGTTTTGAGATCTGAAGTGTTCTGAAGTCCATTCTGCGACCTCCATCACCGGCAGCCTCACCAAAGCGACACGGTTGCCTCTACACGTGGCCTCCGCGCCCGGCAGCACAGGGTCTCTGAAGACTTTATGGGCAGGAGTTGTGAACGCATCCCCTAAGGTCCCACAGGCCGCACATGCTGCAATGAGGTATGTGTGAGAAGCGTGTCCCAAAAATGCTTGCTGTTCATTTTCTTTTTTCGTTGCGTGCGCCGCCAGACATCATCGGGCAATGATCAAATGCCAAGCCACGAGGCGATTGGCAACTACAGACTTTTGCAAATGCAGGCCGGCACCTGAATGCCATCTGAGTCGCTGCATCGTGGTACCCACGCAGGTGCAGTGCCCGCCGTTGGCCCAGTTGAAAGCGCTTCTCCTGGGCGTCCAGCTCCTGGCAGGTGAGGGGAAGTGCAGTGTTTTCGCTTGGGTCCTCTCCCTCTCCCTCGCAAACCCCTCGCCGCTCTCCCCTTCCCCTGGGAGGTGTCGAGACCAAAAGTAAAAGTGATGCAGAAAACAGATCGTTTGTCCTTGTGCCGGGCATAGAACATGTTCTCCGCAACTTTGCCTGAAGCTTTGACAGCTGGAACTGGGGACATGCATCGCCCTTAGCATTGAAAGGCAATATCTGCTGAACAAAAAAGGATCGTGCCCACGACAAGAAACTGGCCAGCTCTTGCATCTCGTCCCGCTTTCTAGAAATAGCTTTGTCTCCAGGCTCTCGAAGAAGCGCCTGCCGAAGGTGGAACCTATTCACTACTCTTCGCGTCAGTACACTGGATCTTGCGCTGATGGGGTAGCAGGTAGCATGTTCAGACTTGATGCATCATTGTGCCGCTTGTGCCAGCCACTTCATGCTGCAAAGTGGAGATTGCATACGTCAGAAGCCGAGCATACTCCAGGGAAGTTGCCTCTTCCAGATCCAGCAAGGCATTGCGTGGGTCTCGCATCTGCTGAAAAGCAGCCGCCCTGCGAAACCAAGCCTCCATGTGTTGATTGACTCATGGCATCAAAACTGAAAGCCCTTCACCAACATTTTCCGCCCTTGGCCAACCCGAAGCACATGACCCAGCGTGTCTCGCCAAAAAACATTACGCAGAAGCAAAACGCAAAGCCTTGGCCGACCGGCCCTGGCTGATCCGCAAAGCCTCGTTGGCGGCCCTGTGTGGGCGCTCTCGTGAAAAGGAGCAAAAGCAGCTGGCAAGGCGCAACCACCAGCAACCAGAGAGTTTCGAGGGTTACCCTGCAGCCTTGCCTGAAGGCTATGACCAGGTTGTTCCTCACCTCCACGAGCATGTGCTCAGCCTTACGGCTTTTGGACCGCACAGCCAGCACCAGCACATTTTAGGATCCTAGAGGATTCTGGGATTCTACATCTCATCACAGAAGCCTCCTAATACAGGAAGGCACACAAGCGGCACAGGAAATATTATGACTCAAAGGTGCAGCATAGGGTTGGGCGGCGCTGGGAGGGTCCTCCACAAGTCCAAGGCCCCAATAAAAAACCACGGCTGTGTTTTGTGGCGCCACACTCTAGAGACTCTATGCATCGCTCCTCCTTCGATTGCTCCATGCCCTTTCGAGCCAGGTCCTGATCAGGACTGCAGGAACAACAGTAACAAGTGCTCCAAGCAACGACTGTCAAGACTCAAGACCTTCCTGGCTGTGGGCAAGAAGGCTGCTGGCACAGAGGTTCAGCAGAATGGAGAGGTGCAAGCTGCTCGCCTGCGCGCTCGCCAGCTTCTCACCGCTAAACCGGAGGACGGCTCCTGGACTCCAAGACATCCTCACAGGGTGCCCACCTGGTAGTCTTCCAAGCTGCCCAGATCGGTCACCTCAAAGGCAAGGCTGCGACACACGCAACACATCGCAAAATGCAGCAAACGTCACTAACTCCAAGAGCAGCTCCGCCTTCTTGTCGGCGTCCCCTGCTTTAGGTGCCTTGCCAAGCTCCTCCAACTGCCTCCTGCGTAGGCGCCAAAGATCGAGACCAGTCGAAGTTGGCTGAGTCTAAAGAAATCAAGCACACCAGCCTCCACCCATCATCCAGATCCCGCCACGGCTTGGCTGAGCTCTGCAGCAGCACCTGGTGGATATTGTTGCGCAAATCATGGCAAACCCTTCCCCCCCTTCAGTCGCCAATCACTGCAGTCAAAGAGTGTGCCATGCAGCCGACGCGCCTTCGCTTTGGAGTAGAACAGCCCCGACAAGTCTGCTTTGCCTGCCTTGAAAGCTTCATTCCCTTGCTTTTTGAGGTTCTCCACTTCCTTGCAACACGCAGCTTGGCTTAGATTATAGCCTTAAAGGGTAGCCTAGTTGTGGGCGAGATGGGAGTGCATACGGCAGCCTACTGGTTGGCACGTGCTTGGCACGTGGCCGGCCCCTGCTTGCCCCTGCTTGGCCTACTTACCTGTGCGATTTTGCGAAAAAGAAGAAAGCACAAAAGTCAATGCCAAGCTTGATATGAGCAAGCGAGTCGCCTGCCGCGAGTCCAGATCCAGCCAGCTGTCCTTTGAATCAAACTTTGACATGAGATGCTCCTCGTCGTCCTCCTCCTCTTGGGTGAGGGCATAGGAGTACACATCTTCCAGCTCTGACGTGTCTGCCAGCTCACGGCTTGCAACGTACAGCGGGCAAAGGAGTCCAGTGCTTCTGGGAGGCCCGAGAAGCAGGGCCCGCTTCACACTTGACGATTGCCAGTCCCAACGGTACTCCTGAATCATGTACCGTGCTGGCTCTACAAGCCCATCTTTGTTGAAGATCATGCCAGAGCCCTGATGGATTCCGAGAATGACAACGCCAGCTCCGCCCAGTTGTTCCACCAAGTCTTCCAGGTCAGTCTCTTCTGTCTCCGGCGCCACAATGTGTGGGAAGATGCACCAACCCTTGAATGGGATGACAGCTTTTTGTGGTCCAGAACAATACCAACTCTTCTCGCCCAGAAGAGTCATGGCTTCCCCTACCGCAATGACCACAGCACCTCTACACAGAGACAGGACAAGTCAGCTGCAGCATAGCAAAGCAGCTGCCTACTTGACCGATGTTCTAGCAAGACGTTAAAGATTGCAGCAGAACAGTCGAACTACGTGGTACTAGGACTAGGAACTCTTGCCTACAAATAGAGCTTTCGTGCGCTCGGAACCTTGCAGGTACCTCCACTTCACATGCTCGGCCACCTCGCTCGCCCCAAGGTCCGTACCAAGAGTCTCCCAGAGACGGCGGCGGTCCCCTCCATCCACCAGGATCAGGTCCGACTGTTCCAGATGCGCGAGCTCAAACCCTTAGGTTCCGTCAAGCAGGAACCAGGGGATGTCAAGATGCTCATATTCAAGAGGCTGCAGTCTGGTGCACAAAGCAGCCTCGGAACTGTTGGGAGGATGGTGGATGTGCCTGCACAGAACGATCCCTATCTCGCCCATTGCCTCCTTGAAAAGCTCGAATGCATCTGTCGCCGAGTCTGTGGCAAAGCCTCTCGAAAACGACCATCAACAACAGGTTCTAGAGCAACCAAGACCATCACAATCATGTGCTCATACTTGCTGACCGGCCTTGCCTATGTAGCTCGCCCTAACAGGCAAGTCGCCAGCCAGTCTCCCCACGCGGCGTGGGAGCTCGCATTTCACGCGATGAATCCAAGGGAGCTTGACGTCTGGATCCTGACATTACAACAAGCAGCCCCCCCTCAGCCCAGAACCGCCTGAGGAGACCTCTGGGGCACAACCGCTGCTGGAAACACAAGCTGTTGAAGGAACAGCTGGCAACCAGTAAAATCTGTGACATATATAAATAAAAAGGTTCTTCAGGTTGTGCCATTCGGCTCCAACTTGGCTCCTGGTGGAAAAGTAGCGAGAAGTCCGCAAGAAAGATCTGAGGGGCTGCAGGCAGCTCCTCCTTCCGTTCCTCGCCCCGGCGTCGCCCCCATTTCACAATTCACGCGTTGGGCAACAGGCGGTAACACGCGGCTCTTCTGTTCCTTCTGCGACTGAGGTCCTGCTGCTCCAGCCACTGCTTGTAGTCTTCCCAATCCTTCCAGGCATGGCATTTGCACATAGCGAAAAACTCTACATTTCAACAGGCCCCCGCTACATTTACAGGTCACGCGATGCTCGGAAGCATGTGGTCCTCGACTGTTGGAGCCGGACATTCCCAACCCTGCTTCTTTCTGGGCCGAGGCTTGTCGCGAGCCTGCCGGCGAGCAACCCTAGAGACAATGCAACTTGGGATGTTCCCCCTTATCCTAACAGTCCCTAGAAGGGATTATAGTACCCCCGATTGTAGTCTCTATTAAGGACTGTTAGTATAAGGGGGAACATCCCAAATGCACAGTGAGTTCAAAAGTCTATTGCTGGATCTGAGAGGCGCACCAAGCTCCAGCCGGGCTTGCTTCGTTTCTCGTCGCCCATGGCTCCGAGGTGGCGCAACCCCCGAATCCCCGGCAACCCCTGCAAAGAGCGTGAAAGCCTACAGAAGCCAACAAAAAGTCAAAACAGTCTTCGCCCAACCGCACCAAAGTTCCACGAGAACCCCCTGCAGTTGCCGCAAAAAGCTTCTTCGACATTTTGGTACGTACTCTGACCCAATGTGGTAACTTCAGTTCTTTTGCTCAATGAGCTGGCTGGTCTTGTTATCTTCTCATCTGGCTCAAAACTCCAGAAAGAGGCTGGGTCGCGAGCATCATCATGTAGCAAAAGGCGGCTACCCTAGCAAAAGCTTTGGGGATCGTGTCCACATGAAAATGAGATCCTCAATGCTCATCCAAAAGGTGCCGTCATCGCCGCCCCGGTAGTTTGTTGCTTCCTCGCAGGCACAGCAGATGGTTCAACGTCTAAGTGTGGCACAGGCTCCTTCCCGCAGTTGTTCGACGTTGTTCGTGTCAAAGTGGCCATGTATGCCGAGTGAACCAAAAAGACGGTGGTGTAATTCTTTAAACTGCTCCTTCATTTCTGGAGTCCACTCACCAAAGGCATTCCTCAGCGAATCGAAGCGCTCAAATCAACTGGCTCCAGGCTAAACATCTGCGGAACCAACTTAACATTTTCAATGATCTGGATGCGGCCAAAGGACGCATCAGACCATTTCCCCTTCCACTCACCCTGGCCCCAGGGATTTCGACCTCAAGCTGGCATGCAGACTGGGAGGTTGGATGTCGACACAGACAACCTTGCAAACTCCCTGAACCCCAAGCCCAGTTCACAGGCTATGGGCATGATGAGGCTTTTTAAGGAAGAACGGGCAACATGGTAGATGGCTCAATGCAACACGAAATCGTGAGCATCACCATCTCCAGGCCCGCCACAGCAAACCAGCTTGTTGCCACAAGCTTCCACGACACGAAGCACTGAATACACCTGAGCAAACAAGGCGAATGCTGCCCTGATCACGGCACTTTGGTGCTCTTTCACGCGCACCACACATCCGTGCAGGCATTAACGGGTCGAACGCTCAGGTATGCCGAAATCACAAATGCAAGGCAGCAAGTACTGAAAGCACGGACCAGGAATACAAAGGATGTGTACAAGGCTCGAACTGTCGACCTAAAGTGATATGCATATATATATATATATGTATGTGTGTGTGACCTATGCTCTACTGGATAATAAATATATGTATACATACATATATATATATATATATACATAATGTCTATTGTCTCTCTCTCTTCTCTCTCGCGCTCGCTCGCTCACTCACTCACTCACTCACGCACTCACGCACTCACGCACTCACTCACTCACTCACTCACTCACTCACTCACTCACGCACGCACTCACGCACACACTCACTCACGCACGCACTCACTCACACACTCTTTATTCTTCTTGTTTTTCTTCTTCTTGTTCTTGTTCTGCTTCTTCCCATACTAACCCAGAAGAATCTCTGATTTTCGCAGCCTCCATCTGCCGGGGGAGTTAGGTTGAGCCGCGTTTGCTGTTGTAGCGGCTCATAGTGTCACATTGGCTACTTAAATTTAGCCAGCGCCAGCTCCGTGCTGCGAACGACTCCAGCTGGGCCACTCGCCGTCCCCATCAGAATGGAGGCCGTTTTCCGCGCATCCGCCGACAGACCGGGTGCAACAATGCTTGTAGCTGCAGAGCAGTCAGAAAAACCTCTGGGGGCTTCCTTGTTCGCAGATCGAGGGGATTCCAGACCACTTCCCTGAACTTGCGATCTTCGCCGCCAGGTCGTGTACGGATTTCCCCTTCCCGGGGTGCCGGTTGGGTTCCACCAACCAACAACTTTTTTTCCAGCCGATCCAGGGGCTCCTCGGTGACTGCGTTCTCCTCTGGCCATAGCGGGCCACCTTCGTACCGAGGGATGAGCTCTTCATCTGGGAGGAAGCTATCCTCCTGCTGCTGATACCCCATTTTTGCCCAAAAGCCTTGAGCTGCTGCTGTCGGTGCGGGGTAAGCGACGAGAATGTCAACACCTTCTTGGCGCAACAACTCCTCCACGGCAACAACCAATTTGCTTCCGTAACCCTTCCGCTCCTCCCGAGCGCTCATGTGCATGATTTGTCCCCACATCTTGCAGTATCGGCGATACGGGTTCATGCGCACGGTGCAGGCTGCCAAAACCTGCTCCTCCCTGTTCTTTGCTTTGCAAACGTTCTTGGGGACTTGCCCCTCAGCACACAGTACAAATGTGCGGCACTGCGCGTGGCCCGCGATCACGCGCGTGCGCACCTGACACGCTTCACGTATGAAGGTTCCCTTGGAAAGGTGGCACTCATAAGCGGCCCACCTGTGGGCATTTTTGCTGGCCTCGAAGGCGCAGCAGCCCCCAGACACTCGTGCCGCCCTACGCGGGCTCCGGCTTCGGTCCCGGCTGCGGCATGGCATGGCGGCACGGGCGGGCTAGCCCTCGCGTGTTCTATGTACAAGCCCTGGGAAATCTAGCAGCTTCAGAGCCGGAGTCTGCCAGATGCATGGCCATGATCAAACAACTGATCCAGCAAACCCACGTCAAGGGTTCCGTTGTTAAAGAAGCCGCTCGTCCTGTTGAGCTTTCCGGGAGAATCCCCGCCCCCGTCTCCCCCCATCCTAAACCCCACCTACTCCTTCACACATCTCCCGGTTGCTCGCGACGCCTGCACGCTCGGCTTTCCTTCAGTTGCGATTTCTCAGTGGACCAACTCGCCATACACAAGCACACGCACATACTTCTGACTCCCGAAGTCCCAGCTTGTGTACTGAGGAGCTGTTGAGGGGCTGATGGGGATGAGGGGATGTTCTGCTTGCCTTTATTTGGGCTAAAACACCCAGGAGGGCGATGAGCTTGGGGTACGTCAGCACAGCCAATGCCTTGCTCTGTTCTCCCCTTTCTTAGACGCCTTACCGTTTCTGAGACATGGTGAAACCCCACCGACTCAGCAGCCATATGTTGGGCATTGTTGGGTGAAACCCAGGGCAACGGAGAATGCACAACCGGGGTAGGGGACGAAAGGGGTACTTGCTTACTTGCTCCATCCTTCCGCCCTTCCATCCTTAATTTCATCCTTCCTTGCTTCCATGCATCCATGCTTCCATGCTTCCATTCCGTCCTTCCGTCCTTCCGTCCTTCCATCCTTCCATCCTTCCCCCTGCCATGCTTCCATTCTTCTCTCCGTCCCTCCTTCCTTCCTTCCTTCCTTCCGTCCTTCCGTCCTTCCGTCCTTCCGTCCTTCCGTCCTTCCGTCCTTCCGTCCTTCCGTCCTTCCGTCCTTCCGTCCTTCCATCCTTCCTTCCTTCCTTCCTTCCTTCCTTCCTTCCTTCCTTCCTTCCTTCCCGCTCTCTCCTCCTCTTCTTCTTCTTCTTCTTCTGCACGCTTGAGGGCTCGCTCTCGTTCTCTCTCTCTCTCTCTCTCTCTCTCGACACGCATGGCCCCCCAGAGGGGAGCCGCCCCGAAGGGCGCGAGAGTCCCATGTGCCGCGTCTGTTGGCGCCCCCACGGTCTTCGTGGGGCTTGTTTTGGATGGGCCGTGGGCCCAGAGTTGTATCTGATGCCCACTCTGTGCCCCATCTCAAGGTGAGAGCTAGGGGTGCTGTGCTGTTCTCCCCCCTTTTGTATGTGCTGTTTTGGCCCCCGCAAAGAAGAAAGCATGTACAAACAGAGGGTTGCAAGTACGGCTAGATGTGTTCAGTCCCCCGGGCCTCAGCACCTTAGTAAGTCACTACCCGCTCCCTCATGTGTGCGTCTGCGTCTGGAGTCTATGCCATGTTCTGGTGGTGAATCGTGTAGTCGGGGACGTCGTCGGTCGCTACTGGCGTCCATTGTCTTGGCCTTCTTCGCCCCCCTGTCCGATCTGTCTTCGTCATCATCCGCCCCGTCGCTTGGTGGAAAGGAGGGTGTGAGTGGTGTGGTGGGGGGTGTTGGGTATTCTTCGGTCTGCTCGGACTCGCCCCCGGGTGGCCCCATGCGGTCCGGTGATGGTGGGTGGAAGGGGACAGTGTCTGGGGTGAGTTCGCCCGGCTGCTGGTCAGGGTCTCGTGTTGGCTCCGGTCGTGGCAGTAGGGGTTGTGTCTGGGTGTCCGGCAACCAGATGGGCTCTTGGAAAGGAGCCTCCAGCCATTGGTCGAGTGCCTGGAGTGCCTGTGCCGCCAGCTGTGCTTCCTGTTGTACTAGGAAGGGCATGAGCCGAACTAGGTGTGCTCTGGCTGTGCTAACCCCGTTGGTGTTGTATGCTGGGGGGGGCCTGTCTTGATTGCTCTCTTGTTGCCCCGCTGCAAGCTGCAGGACGTCCGCCGGGTGTGCCCCTTGTGGTGGTGGGTGTTCCGGCTCTCGATGTAGGGGGGGGGGGGGGGCGGCCTGTGAGTGTGGTGGCTGTGCCGTTGGTTGTGACCATTGCGGGGCTTCAATCACCACCGCGTGTGCGTCTCTGGCTTGCTGTGTGAGAGAGAGGATCTCTCTAAGCCGCTGCTCGGTGCGGTGGTTGTGTTCTTTGCCTCGGGTGTGGTGGGGGTCATGGTGGAGTGCCTCTGTGGTGTCGGTGACGAGGCTATCGAGTGCTTCCAGGCTGTCGTCTGCTGCAACTTCTGCTCCCCCCCACCGTTGCCAGTCTTTGACTTTCGCCACCTGGTTCATGCGCTTTATGCCGTAGGTGAGCAACACCCTCGTGGTGGCCAGTATCTGGAGGAGTTGTGTGGGTGGGAGGTGCTGCAGCTGTTCGATGGTCTGCTGGAGCTGTCTGGCTGCCTCGTCTAGTTCAATGGCCCTGGTCGGGACCGGGGGTGGGCCAGTTCCTTGTTGTGGCCTGGTTGTGTTGCCCCTGCGTGGTCGATGCGGTGTCGTGTTGGCTCCGGGTGAGATTCTCCGGCTCCCCTCTCAGGTGCCGGTGTCAGGCCCTGGTGGTTGCTGTGGCGGTGGTGGTCATCGACGGGGAAGTGTTCTTGTATGATGTGTATGCATGTGTGCAGGTGCGCAGCCGTGTCTGTGCCGTTGCTGAGGTTGATGTCGGCCAGCGCCAGGTTGATGTGGTGCAGGAGCCGCTGGCGTCATGTGTGTGTTTTGTGGCGTGTGTTGGCTTGGTGCTGGGCTGTCTTCACAGACTGGTGTGGGTGGTGGCTTTTTGCCCCGGGTAGGATTTGGGGGCTTTCTGGCGCTTGCGCTGTGGCTGCGTCCGGGTTGCTGCATGTTTGGTGCGCGGCTTGGCGGTTTGCATCAGGCTGGTGGGCTCCGTGGGCTTCTGGGCGGGCTGGTTCCTCGTGCTCTCCGTCGTGCTGGTGGTGGTTGTTGTGGTGGTGGTGGACGTGTCTGTCCAGTCGCGGTATTGGTGGTGGTAGTTCCAGTTCCACCAGCTGCCCCATTGCCAGGTGCCCTGTTGGTCATGGTGGTGCTGCTGCGGTTGGGGCATTGGGTGCTGCTGCTGCGGCATTGGTTGGGTCGCCCAGTCAGGCCCTTGTTGTGGTGTATGCTGCTGCAGCTGCTGCTGGGGTTCTTGTGGTTGTGGTGGGGGTTGGGATGCCAGGTCTGCTGCAGCTGGCGTTGTGTCGCTTGGGTCGGGTTGGGTGGCAGGGCATGGGTCTGGCCGCGGTTGTTCTGCGGGTGCTTGCGTGTCTTGTGGTGTGGTGGGGGTCATGACCGGTTCGTTGGCCGTGGTGTGGGTGTCAGCCGTGGCCTGGGTCCATGTGGGTGCTCCCTGGTTGTCGGCGTAGCGGAATTGGATCCAGGAGTCGGGCTCGAGGTTGCGATAGGGCCCCCCTGGGATGCTGCGGAGTTGGAGGGGCGTGGGCGTGTGGTGAACGTGGAACGTCCACAGGTCTGGCTGCAGGTCGTCTCTATAGACGTACCCCTCTGTGCACGGGGGCATGCCAGGTGGGGTGTGTGAGCTGGACGCTGTGGCGGCATGTGCGTTTGCTGCCTCCTCGTCACTCCGGTCCGGGGGGAAGATGGTCACCCACCAACCGGTGAGGTAGGGGGTGGAGTGGGCCGACGTGTATGGAAGGAGCGGCAGCTCTGGTGGCAGTGGGAGGTTGTAGGCTCCTTCCTCGTTGTCGTCTGGTTGTGGAGGGGTCTGCTGTGGGGCCTGTTGTGGCTGCTGCGGCTGCTGCGTGTCAGCTTCCTGCTGTGTGTCGTGGGACGGTGTGTGGCGTTCGTCCCGCGGGAGCTTGTGTCTGTTGAGTAGGTCGGACCAGTCCGCGTCCCCCCCCGTGTGCTGGCGGTGTGTGTTGGGGATTGGCACGTCGATGGTCCATGTTTCCCCCGCGCGTGCTCCTGCTGGGTGTATGCGCCTGGAGGTCTCCCGTTGGTATCGGTCGAATTGTTCGCGGATGGTGGGGTGGTGTGCAGCTTCATTGGGGTCCTCTGGAGGAGGCACGTAGGCCCCTTGTCTGATGAGGAATTGTTTCATTTCCTCTTTGTATGCTTTGTTGTTTTGTCTTTGGACCTCTTGCCCGCCATGACTCCATTTCCATCGTTGCCATTCTTCTCTGGTCCAGGTGTGCTGTGTGTTGGCTGGGGGGTCCGGGTCTGCCCCCGTTTGTGTCGGGGGTGTGCTGTCTGTACGCGTTGGGGCTGTCGTGTGGGCGGGCGTGTCCGCCTGCGGCTGTTGCTGTGCCTGTGGTGCGTGTGTGGCGTGGTCCGAGGGGGTTTCGGCCGTCGTCGTCGCTGCTGTTGCTGCCACGGCTGCTGTGTCTGCTGGTGTGGTGTCGGCTGCCTGGTCCACGGTGGGGGGCTCGGCCTCGGCGGGTTGGGTGTTCGCCGTTTGTCCTGTGGGGCTGAGGCAGTCCTGAGGGTCTGGTGCGACGTGTTGGGTTGTCCCCGCGGTTGCTGTGGCTGTTGGTGGAGGCTGTGCGTCGAGGCTCCAGTGGTACTGGTTGGTGTTGGGTTGCCACGTGTTTTGGGCGTGCGCGGTGTCGCCTCCTGGATGGTGTTGGTAGCTGAGTGTCCATTGGTTGGAGTGCGGTGGCCAGTTGTACCAGCCGCCATGTTGCCAGTACGAGGGCTGTTGCCACGAATCGCCCTGCCATTGCCAGGCGGTGGGGGACCAGCGCCAGTGGGTGTGTGAGAGGCCGGGCGGGGCTGTGATGTCTTGCGTGGGTGTGTCGAGGGCACCCTGTGGCAGCGTGTCCTCTGTGGGTGGCGGCGGGGGTGGGGGTGGGGAGCGAGGTCTCGTGCGGCCACCAGCCCCCTCTGTCTGTGCCTCGTGCGGTTGCGTGGCGGGCGGTGGTGGTTGGGGTCGTGGTGTTTGTGGTTGTGCTTGCGGTGGTAGTGAGGATGCCAGTTCGTCCCCGTGTGCCGTGCCACCGGAGGGGTTTTCTTGTGGTCGTGTGCCAGTGCGTCGCAACTGGGCTCGGTGCTGTCGTAGTGTGTCTGTGGCGAAGTATCTTTCAGCTGTGCGTGCAATGGTGTGCAGGTGGGTTGGTTGGATTTCCCCGGTGGCTTGCCCAGTGTTGGAGCTCTTCGTCCGTCATGGTGGGAAGCCGTGGCGCTCCTGGCGGTGGAGGGGTGACAATCGCCATGTGGTTTTGGAGCTGGGTTGGGTCGCCCCCGTCTGTCCAGGTGCTTTCTGGCCACTCGGGGTGTTGGGTTTGGTGTCGCTGCTCCTCCGCCCAGGCGTCCAGCAGGGTGAGTTGGTATTGGACGGTGTGCTGCAGCAACTCGCTCCACGGAACTGAACGGGCTAGGCCCTCCGTTCTATTTGTGGGCAGAAGGAGCGCTCTGTATGTGCCGGGGGGGGGCCCCCATCTTCTGGGGCCGCTGGCTGTGTCATGTGGTGGGTTGGGGTCGTTGGCCCCCTGCGCTGTGTCCTGGCTTGGGGTGGAAGTCGTCGTGGTGGTGGAGGTGGGCATGGGCGTGACAAGGGTGACCGTGATGGTGATAGTGGTGTCCGTGGCGCCGGTGGTTGCAGTGGCGGGGACCATGGGTCCCGTGCTGGGGCTGGTGGCGTGGTGGTGGGTTCCTGGTGCGTGAGTGTGCGAGTCTGCCAGTTGTGGTGGGCACCACAGCGGGATTTAGTGTGGGTGAGGTGTGTGTGGCGGTGCCAGTGGTGATGGTCGTCGTGTCCATGGCGGTAGTGGTGGAGACCGAGTGTCCAGGGGTCTCTTCGCCATTGTGTGCCGGTGGGGGGGTGGGGTTGGGGCGGGGGTGGGTGGGTGCGTGTCTGTCTGTGCTGGAGCTGGCGGTGTGGTGGTGGGTTCCTGGCGTGTCGGTGTGGGGGCCTGCCGGCTGCGTCTGTTGCTGCTGCTGTCGCGGCTGCTGTGGGTAAGTCGGCAGCACGTATAGGGTGACATGTCCAGCCGTGAGTGCTGCTTGCTGGATGTGTACTCTGACCTGTGCCGTGGGGGTGAGGTGCGGGAAGACGGCTTGGATGAGGTCCATTTCCAGGCCCATAGGGAGGGGTCTGGTTCGCCTTGGTCTCGAGGGGGGCCCTTGCGTGTGTGGAGGTGGGGTGTACGGGTCTGGTCGCGTGTTTGCTCCGGGGGGAGGGTTGTTCCCTCTGTGTGGCCGGCCTGGCTCGGCGGGTGTCGTTGTGGTGGACGTGCGGAGCAGGTTTCGAAGGGGTGTGCCAGGGGGTGTGGGTTGTGTGTTGTTCGTGCAGACCGCGTTCGTGGGCGCGGCTGTGGGGTCGGGGGTGGGGTTGGGCGAACTGGTAGGAGGCAAAGTGGTCGACGCTGTTGGTCCATCGGACAATGGGTTCTCGACGGGGGCGGTCTCGTCGTGTTCGTCTGGCGTACTCGGGGAGGTCCCTGGCGATGGGGTGGTTCTGGTTGAAGTCGTAGTGGTAGGGGTGCTGGAGGTCGGAGTGGTAGAGGCGGAGCACGACGTGGGTGTGGTACTCCCGGTTGTAGCTTCCGTTTTCGGGCGTGATCTCGGTGGAGGCCGTCTCGTCGTACTCGTTCGTTGTGCTCGGGGGAGTCCCCTGCGATGAGGTAGTTCCGGCTGTAGGCCCCATGGTTGTGGTAGTCGGGGAGGTCCCGGGCGATGGGGTAGATGTCGTTGTAGGTGTGGCGGTAGAAGTGCCGGAGGTGGTGGTGGTAGGGAAGGTGGAGGCGGTAGAGGTGGAGGGCGTGGGTGTGGTAGTCCCGGTGTAGTCCCGGTCTCGTCGTGCTCCACCGTTCCCATGGTTGTGGTAGTCGAGGAGGTCCAGGGCGGTGAGGTAGTTCCCGTTGTAGGTGTGGTGGTAGACCGCGTCGTGGGTGTGGAGCTCCCGGCTGTAGTGGTGGTAGAAGCGGAGGAGGTGGGGGTGGTAGAAGTGGACCGCGTCGTGGGTGTGGTAGTCCCGGTTGTAGTTGCGTCGTCTGTGCCCGGTGTGGTCCATGTGTTGGCATCCATGTGGTTCTCTCGGGCTCCTGTGGTGGTAGTTGTGGCCGTCGCGGGTGTTGCGGTAGTCCCGGTTGTAGGTGTGGTTGTAGGAGTGGTAGAGGAGGAAGCGGTAGTTGTGGGCGGCGTCGTGGGCGTGGTACTCCAGGTCGTAGCGGCGGAGGTGGTAGTCGTGGACGGCGTCGTGGGAGTGGTACTCCAGGTTGTAGCCCCCCAGGCGGTGGTAGTCGGGGGCGTCTCGGACGATGGGGTAGTTCCGGTGGTAGGCGCAGTCGCAGCGTGTGGAAGAGGGCGCCGATGGTGCCCCCAAGGACAGCAGCCAGCGTCAGCGGCCCACCCATGCGCGCCATGTGTGCAGGGCGAGGGGCTGAGGAGGTGGCTGGTAGGTCGGCGCGAATTGGCTTTCAGCTTTGACTCCGAGCGGACATGCGTCAAGCTTGTTGTGCAACGTGAAAGGCTCTGACATGGGCAGCATGCTGTAGCTATCGTGTGTGGGTGGGGGGGGGGGGGTGAGGTGCATCCCTCGGCTCGTGCCAGGCGTCCGGTGTGGTGCCCGCAAAGCTATCCCCTGAATGGGTCATTCGTCCTACGGGGCATCAGCCAGGGCCAGGGGCCGGGTGGGGGTGGGTGCAGTGGGCTTGCCCCCTCTGCGTGCGGGTGCCAGGTTTTTGACTGCCCCCTGCTTGCCCGATGTCCACGGAGCGTCAAATCGCTCTACAAAAACTGCCGTGAGCGCTTTCCATTTGCCTCGATCTTGGGCTTGTTGGAGCCACTGTTCTCCCGCAATGGAGACGATCTGTCGTTCAGGGTCAAGGTTTGGGCTGAAGCGTTTTGCGTGTCTGATCCCCCCCCTTTTGTTTTGCTCGACTCGCCACCATTCGATGTTTTTCCACGCGGCCACCTCTGTTGTCATGGACCCCCCCCTTGCGACATGTCCAGTGAAGGACCATATGTTTTGTAATGCCCAGGTCGACCATCGCTGTATTCCATGAAAGTGGAGTGCTAAGCGAGCTAGCCGAAGGGTTCTGGTGTTCCACTCGCTCCAGGACTCCCCCGCACGTCTGGAGTGTCCCATCATTTGCCGCACTTGGGCCTGTTGTGTGGAGTTTGCTTGCTTCAACAGTGTTTCGTGTATGGGCCACGTTGGACACCCCCACAAGGCCGTGCTGCGGACGTATGTGTCGTGGAGTTGGAGCCGTCCTTTGAGGGGTGTTTTGGCACAAAGGACCTTCTTGCGCATGTGGAAGGCCCTCCTCGCTCGGCCTCCGAGTTCTGCCGCGAGGGCGCTGGCTACGTTGTGGAAGGTGAGGGGTGAGCCGAGCCCCGTGATGACGGTGTCCGGTCCTTGTGCAGCGACTTGTTGCCCCCCAATGGTGAAGGTGGCGCCTGTGTCGTGGCTGGCAATGATGGCTGTTTTGCCAGGGTGGATCTCAAGTCCTTTGGGGTTGAGCTGTCCTTCCAGGTGGGTGAGTTTGGCCTGTAGGTGGGCCCTGTTGTTCTTCCACAGGTACGTGTCGTCCATGTATGACCCCCCCCCGGCCGGGCACGGGGGGAACTGGGGCGGGGGACCTGCGTTGGAGAGGGCGTGGTCTAGGGAGTCGCCCACCATGGCGGCGAAGAGCTCCGGACTGTCCGGAGACCCCTGGCGCACTCCGTTTGTTTGCTGGATGGGGGTCAGCGTGTCCCCCACTGCGAAGCAGAGTTCTCGCGCTTCGATGATGGAGAGCCAAAGCCTGGCTTCCCATGGAAGCCCCCCTTCGCCCGCAATTTTCCGGCTGACCAAGTCTCCCAGGGCAGGTTGGGAGGTGGAGTCGAATGCTTTGCGAATGTCCAGTTTTACCAGGTAGGTGTTCTCCCCCCAGTCGACGGCCATGCGTAGGATGCGGCGTATGACCCAGATGAGTTCGATGGCCTGGCGCCCTGGTGCTGCCCACTGGAGGGGGCTGGTGATGAGTCTTCCCCCCGCTCTTTGGAGGAGGAGTTGTGCCGTCCACTTGAGGAGAGAGCTGCTGAGTGTGATCGGTCTGGTGTCTCCCCAAGAGGCGGGTGTTGTGGTCTTGGGGAGAAGAATGGTGATGCCGCCGGCGATGTCGGATGGGATGGCTCCCATGTAAAAGAGGTCATTGAGTATGTACTGGAGCTTGCCGGTCCAGGTCTTGGTTGTCATCATCATGTGGAGCGCTTCGTGCGAGATCTGGTCCGGACCCGTGGCTTTGCGAGCGGACCACTTGCTGGCAGCCATCCACATTTCCGTTTCGGTGAAGGGGACCCACGGTGTGTGCTTGCATTGCCAGGCGATGTGGGCACGGATCTTCGCCATTTGTTGTCGGGTGTCTTCTGCATTGGCTTTGGCGAAGATGTTCCGGAAGTGGGTTTTGAGGTGTGTTTGCCAGTCGGGGTCGTCCAGGAGGTGGTGTTCCCATTGTGCGGCTCTGTGGAGGTGGTCTAGTGTCCTCATGGCCTTCCAGTCCAGTCTGCTGGCTCGGTCCACCAGGGCCCTTTCCCATTCCTTGTGCTCCTGCTTCCTCAGTTTCTGGATGGCCCTCCATGCCTGTCTTCTGTCGGTTCCTGCTGGCGTGCGGTGCGCTCGCCATCTCATGTCCTTCAGCGTTTTGCTTTCGGCGTAAGGTGCGGTTCTGCCCGTGCAGGGTTGCGTGATGGCAATGGCCAGGGCGGCAACTTGTTGATGTGGGTCGTGCCCCTGGGGAGGTTGCTGGAGGTGCTGGTCCACCACCGGTTTAGGTTTGAGCGTTCTTGCCCCCCACGATGTCTGAAGGGTAGGTCGGCCCTTTACTGCCGTGGTTGATCCAATGATGGGTTCGTGGTCCGAGCTTGCCATATCTCTGAGGTCGCCCACTGTGCATCCTGCGGCAATTGTACTTCCCTTGGACAGCAGGTAGTCCAGCCTTCTGGGGAGGTACTGGGTGTTGTACGGAAAGTGTGACGGCAGATGTAGGTCTTGTGGAGGCAGTGTTAGGTCCAACTCGTGAAAGATGTTGAGTAGGGATTCCCCTCTTCCTGAGCTACTGCTTGTCCCTCCACCAGTCTGTCGGAATGTCTCGTTGGCGTCGATCCCCCAAATGCATCGTGGTTGCTTGCTGGCCGTTGCCTCCCCCCAGTCCCTGGCGTAGTGCTCGGCCTCAGCAATGGTGGCGTTCCAAGGAATGTGCCCCGACACCAGCCCCAGATTGGAGTTGTCCTGCTGGAAGTGTAGGACGGCGCTGATCCCCCCTCTGTACAGTTGTGTGTGGCGATGCGAAGCCAGCGAAAGCTGATAACAGATGGCTGTCCCTCTCCATTCATCAGGGAACTTCCCAAAAATGATCTGCCAGTTTTTGTCACTCGCAAATTGTACTCCTGGTTCGCAGACGACTTCTTGTACAAGTAGGAGGCGGGCATCCCTTAGGGATGAGGTCCCCTTTAGCTCATCGCACAGTTGCAGTACGCGACGGGCCTGGAGTCCCCCCACATTCCAGGTTGCAAGGGCATGCCTGGTTTTTGGCATGCATCGGTGAGACGTTGGTGGTGGAAGTCAAAGACCCTGCTTGATGCGCTCCCAGGCGCTTTGCAGGTTGCCAGGTGTGCCGTTCAGGAGCCGGGCCAGTGCCTCCAAGTCGATCCATCCTGCCCCCGCCGTTGTCGCATTGGTGGGTGCGGTGGCTGTACCAGAGGAGATTTTTGTCCCCCGATACCATACTGTGCCCGTGGCAAATTCTGCTTCCACCTTTCGTGGGTCGCCCCCTTGTTCAAGAGCGAGGCGCTTGGCTTTTCCCGCGAGCTTCGCCTTTGCCCGCCTTTGCGGGCTTTGGCTCAGTGCCATCCACAGCTTTTGCGGTGTCCCATCCGGCTTCGTTCCCAGCACCACATTCGCGTTCCTGACCTTCTGGATAGCTTGCTGGATTCTACGTCGGTGCTCAGACTCGTCCTCCCCCTCCTTGGCTTTGATGGGGATGATGGTGTAGCCTCGTCGGATTCCAGGGACAAATGCCTCCCCAAGGTCCACTTCGAGGTGTAGTTGGGCGGCTGTCTGGTGTGCCTGCTGCAGGGTGTCTGAGGCCAGGGAGTCTTCGGGCCACCCCCATAATGAGGGCGGGTTGTCGTTTGTCATCGTCGGTGGTGGAGGCAGATGACCCCCCGTGGCTGCTCCCCTGCCACGTGCCGAACTTGCCTTCCAACAGGGCCAGACGGTCATGTAGCGCACGTTGGTCCGTGGTAAGCGTCTCCAGGGCCCCCGCCTGCTGGTGTTGTGTGTGGCTGAGCTTGCGGAGGTCGTCCCCCTGCGTTGCTTGGAGTGCCTGGAGGTCCTTGAGGATGCGGTTGGTGTCCCCCATGTGCCCCCGAACTTCTTCACGCACTTCCCGCACCTCTGCGAGCAGTTCTCGTTTCAGCTCCCTTCTCTCAAGGCGAAGTTCTTCTTGTATTGCGGCCCTGATGGTGTCGATGGTGAGTGCCTCCTGGGTGTCCATTTTGCGCTTTCCCCCCCCTAAAGGGCTGTTGGGGGCGTCCCCGCTGCTGCCTCCATGGGTGTTCATCTTGCTCTCCATCTCCCTGCCAAATCACGTACACTGAGTTGTTGGTGTCCCTGGCGGGAAAGACGCCGGAGGTCTCCTTTGCCCCCTGGTAGGTCACGCGTAGGGTCGCCGATATCGGGCAGGTAGCTGTGCACAGTGTCCCCCTCACGCCGCTGGTAGTGGGGAAGCTCGGCCAGCAGCGGTTCACCCTGAGCACCGTACTTGACTATGTCCCCCTCCCGAACCTCGTTGGGTCGCAAGCGTAGAGCCGCGTGGAGGTAGGTGTGGACGATCGCTGCGGGGGCGAAGGGAAGGGCAGTTCTGTCTGAACGGAGGCCCCCCTGTCTCTCTTTCCCCCTCTCTCTCTCAGCCTCTACCGGATTGAGTTGTCCCCTGGACGCTGGGGCGGGGCTCGAGCCGCTCGTGGCTTGAGCCAAAATGGCTACTCGTTCTCTCTCTCTCTCTCTCTCTCTCTGTCTCCCTCCCTCCCTCCCTCCCTTTTCAGAGCTACAAACTGAATAGCGCAGATCGCCAAGACTCATGGTCAAGTCCATGCTCCCAGGCAACTCAGCCCAATCCCTTGCCAAGCCATACAGCCGTCCTCCCTGTCGCACCCGACATCACTCTAATGCTGAAAAAGCATGGGTTGTTTGGACGGCTCCCAAATGCCAGGCAACACCACGGCCGAACTGGGACGTCGACATGCCCATGCACGAGGCCATCATTGGTGATGCCCTGGGGAGTCGGGGTCGCAGTGAGCAATGCAAGCTGACAGCGCCGAGGCTGCCTCTCCGCACTTTCCTTGCCCAGCTTTCCCTCCTGCATCGCACAAATCCGGCAGACGGGAAGGCTCATGAAGAGAGCAGGGCGGAATGAGGGGTGGAGAATTTTTCGTGGAGTACAAAGTCCTGCAGCCCTCGACTTGGTGAAGGTGGTGGAAAGTACCCAACCGGCTTCGTGCCTCACGGCGACTGCCACAACTTGCCAAGAGATGTTCGGAGATGCTCCATAGATAAGTTATGAATACATAATCAGAATCATGATCACTATTTAACTACTTATCATTAGTGTTGTGTTTATCTTACTACTACTATCCATGCACAAGGGCACTTCAAGGAGAGCTGAGGGCTGCGCGCATCGTGGAGAGTCTGACAGGCTGCAAGTGTGGAGCGCTTTTAACCCATTTCTATCTCCAAGCAACAGTGCGGAGCTCATTCTGAGCACAAACCCAAAATATATTTCCGTACTGAAGTGTCTCTCAAGAAGCGCCCATAAAAACCGCAGCTCAACTGGGAAGACACGTGACTGAGATGATGCTCCATTGCGAGGTCATACCCCTAGGCTTCCCAACAGCCAACGCAACAACGAACCTCGACCCTGAAAAACAAATGTCTTTAGAGATGCACTGCAGCCCCAAACTTCACGCCTATCCAAACCCAGAAGGCTTTGGCAGACCACCTCGTAGTAGACGTTGGCGGCCAAGGGTTTGTACCTGGTCTTCTCCTTTATCTTGAACCTGACAGTCTGCAGCACAATGCGACAGTGCAGACAGGGCTGCGCAGCATGTCAGCAGAAAGTTGTGCCCCGAAGCTGGGCATAGCCCTTCTTCCGAAGCACTCTGAAGCTCTTTCGACTGCCAAGTTCTTGCTCTGGGCGCGCCCGCTAGCAAGCACCAAAGGAGCCAGACTCTGCGGTGACTCTGTGACCATCTTTGCCCCAGCAGAGGCTGGGTACTGTATGTACTGTACAGGCCGGTTCTCGGCAAACCAGGCATAATCGACAACTGGGATGGCAACCGCGCCACTGATGGCTGAGCTAAGGGAGTCACAGATCTAGTCGGACACAATAAATGTCAAGCAGTGCAGAACATATGACAAAAGTTACAATTTCAAAAACAGTAAAGCACCTAGCTCCAACACACCAGCAAGGAAAGAGGCGCGCACCATCCGCCTAAGCTGACCTCTTAAATCTAAATCCATCATGAATGCACGTGCCGCAAGGCAGCGCAATAAACCAGCAGGTACAAGCCGATTGCCAACAGGGATGCGCCTCTGGATCGTGGCGCATGGCAAGCATAATTCCAATTATGGTTTCTGGCTGTGAGTCGGTCGCACATCAGAGACATTAGCCTGTGCCAGCATTGGTCCTGTTTCAGGCTCTGCTTCTTGAGCTCATGAGCAACATTGCGCTCGCCGGTCACCGGCAAAACAACCGCGATTTGCAGCGCACTTTGCGCTGCCACATCTGCATGAGCGGGCTGAAGACCCCAAAGCCATCGATTTCCGAATTCGACTTTCGCAGCTTTCGCACACGAGAGATCCACCAGCTTTAGGGTCTCAAGCGGTGCGGTACTCCATACCGTCGTCTTGTTAAAGCTTCGTTCAAAAAAAACTTGGTCGGGAGTATCAGGGCTTGTCCAACTCCGTCATGTTCAGCATGCTGTGGGCCATCTTCCCGCGATTCCGTCCAACCTGCAGCCGGCGGAGCGCGTCTCCCAGCAACATTCACAGATTCAATTCAACCCCCCCACCCCTGCCCACCACCCCCGCACCCGAAAGGCCGCAACCCCTCAGCCCACGCTGCCTCACTGCCTGATCTGGCTCGATGCGATGCTTCTACTTGGAGGACCCCTCCAAAGGCCGAAATGCACCAACAGCCCTTGAATAGCCAGCCCCTGGATTAATACGTATGCCATGCCACCAAGCCGGGTGCATGGTCAGGCGAGCTCTCCTTTGCAAGGGGACACAACAAATACACCCATGATGACAAGCCAAGCAGGTGGGATGCTTGCAAAATTGATTGGTAAATGGCAACCAAGCCGACACAATAACCAGCCTTGGTGCACTTACCTTGCTGTCTTCCAGCTCAGTGCCAGCTTCTGCTTTTCTAATATTTTTAGTGCAAGTGCAAAACCTGTAGCCTTAAAAAGCTCAAAACATGTGTTCCAGATATGCAGTTTCTGACAGCCCCAAAAATAGCTGTGCAAGCCCAAAGCCTCATGGCTTAACAGCTCCAATACATGTACTACCGAGGTCCTCATCCTTGTAAACGGAACTCATAACCCCCAATTTGCAATACATGCGACCTGTGCTTTCCCCGTAGGAAGCCTCGAACAACCCTAAGCCTTAGACCCGCTAGTGTGAAGATACTCTCCGTGTTGAAAAAACTTAAGCATTGTTCCAGAATTTTTGCCGCTCTGCCCCTATGCCACCCTTACCGCCTACCCTTTTCTTTTGACACTGAGGGTTCTGCCGGGAAGGCCTAAACCCATCTTAGCAGAGCCTGTAGACTCCTCAGCCTCGAAACCCCCGACTCAATCTGAAACCTTCAGCTCAAAGTCTGAAATCCTGACCTCGACTCCGGTGGCTTGTGCGGGGGTGCGAAGTATTTGAAGCATGTCGCTTCAGCGCTCCCAAGAACCCCAAGAACCCATGCGTAAGAGAGTGCTTCAGCACGTTTACTTGAAGTTATCGAGCACATGACCACGATCCCTCAAACCATGCGAGCCCGAGTCCTTGTCGATCCGCGTCGGGGATGGGTCAGGCGTGCGCCAGCCGCGGTTCAGGCTTTTCAGCTTCACAGCCGAGCGCATGTCTGCAAAAGCAACCTTCGCAGACAAAAAAGGTGCCGGCTAAACATGGCAAGGGTGACAACAAACAGCGTGCCACAACTGCCAGACTCGCAAGAGTCATGGCAGCCATGGCAGCCCTGAGTTCAAGAAGAAACATGAACTGGCCTGACGCTGCACCTTCCACTCCATGTGCAGCTTGGCCTCCGGAGCTTCCAGATGGCCGCAATAGCCGCAGTTCAACGGTAGCACGAGAGGAAGCAACACACTCTGCTCAGGCCTTGCTCAGGAGACGCTGCATGCCATTGCTAGTGGGGGTAGCCTGAAAAGCCGCTGGCGAGGCAAACACATCAAACATCGCATGCCCTTGATCCTGAAGGCTTTTCTCTTTTTGCCCTCATCCCTAAACCTTGCCTGTGACGATGGGCTTGGCGGCAGGCCGGCCACGTGCTCACCAACTTGTGGCTTGTCAGAACCGGCCCAGGAAGCTTTCCTGGCTGCAGCTTCTAGGGATGTGAAGTCTACCTTTCAAGAGGTATGCCGCCGTTTCTAGGCTTCTATCGCTCTTTTGTCGCTCCACATTGGTCTGCCCCCCCCTCCCCCACTGTCCCCCACCTTTACGACTCCAACTCCCGCCTGTTCAGAGCCTCCAGGAGGAGAGCCCGGTCCTGGATAGGTAACTGGAGCTTCTCCGTGTGCGTAGAGTTGCTTGGTACCTCAATGGATCAAGCAATCAACCGCAGAGACACGCGGAATTTTCAACAGGCTACATCCTATCAGCTGGCATGCAAAGTGGATCGCGTGGCGCAAGTTGCTTTTGGCCTGAGCCCGCGACCACAGCCTTGTTGTGGATAAAGCTGGCCATGTCGCTCTCAGAGATCACATTGTCACGGTCCACATCGAAAGCCACAAACACGTCAGCAATGTCATGCTCATCAATCCTGGATTCAAGATAGAGGCTCAGCCAGGTCTTCAAACTTCGGGAGTCCGTGATGACAAGGCTGAGATGGGCTTATATGAGGCAAGGAACTTAATGCGTCCCGCTGCAATCATGGCAGCCAAGAACTCGAAGAAGTGCAGCCGACCATCGCGCGTAATGTCAAGAGAGGCAATGGCTCGGAACGAGTTCCTTGCTTTCGAAATCTACGAAGAACCATTCCGAAAGTGTGTCCCTTGCACCTCGATGGAAAGTAAAGGGCCCTCAAGCAAACATGCGGTCATGGATCACATCCTTCAGCTCTGGTGGCTGCTCGCCGCGCTCGCTACTTGCGATTGCTTCCTGAGGTAGCACGGAGAATCTCACGTCGTGCGGCTCGATGAGTTGCTGAGACTTACCCTGAACCCCCCGACGTCCTCAAAGGCGGACACCAGCTTGCTCACTGGCAGCGAGCCTTTCGGCGCAAGTGTCTCAAGGCACTCGAGCTTTGCGAAGTGGTCCTGCGGTACTTGTACGTACTTCGAGCGCAGTGTCCCGCGTGTATCGTTTCAGGACCCAACAAAGTCAATGGCATGCTTGGCGATGGCAGACGGCACCTGGCGCCTGTAGTACGCCTTGCGTTTTTGTACGCAGCTTTTTATGCATTTTGAGAGAAAAAACACTGGGAAAACGTACTTTTTATAGCAGGACGCATCAGGTAGCAGGCCACGAATCCCTGACACAGTCTATAGTTTCAGAAGACTAGCATGCCAAGCAGCAGCAGCATTTCGGCGCAGACCCCAACGAAACTTTGTCAGGCCCTATTCTGTCTTTCTATGTTTCTTCTTTCTTCATTCTTCGTTTCCCTGTCTTTTTCGTGCGGGGTGGGGGGGGGGGGGGGAAGCAATGCCCATTCGACCACGCCCAAAAGACTGGCATTTGGATCGTTTTTGCCCTTTGTACAACATACCAAAGGTTCTGAATTTCAGGGTTTGGGTGCAGGGTTAAGGTCGGCAGGAATGTAAGACCCTCCCCAAAAATAGCCCAAATGCAGGGCGGGTTAGGGCCGCCGTAACCTCTATTGACCTATAATCTCATCAGTACGCAGCTCACCGTCCTTGTACTCCGTCCATGTCTCCGGAGAGAGATAAATGGTGGATGCAAGGCTGCCTTTCAATGGGATGTGCTAAGGCAGCACTAAGGCTAAGATCGTGAAAAGCAGCTTTCCGACAGTACTTCGTGGGTGCTTGAAACTCAATCGCGACATCGCCAGCCACGTCACAGCAGATGTGCGCCAAGACCTCGCAGTTCGCCATTCGGTTTCCAGCAAAGCAGAGATCCTGTCACAGTGACTGGAGGGAGTTCCAAGCACCTTGTTGCCTTCGGATCCCGAAGCTCAACAACTGCATCGAGGCTGCACCTTGAGGATCGGTGCCAGGGCCACCGGTGCCACGGGACCCTTCGGCCCCACTTGGCAAAGCCAAGGGTGGACCTGGACACCAGCCGCCGTAAGCCTCCGCAGAGTCTCAAACCCGGTCCCTTGAAGTAACTTGAAGTAGTTAGCTTTCTGTGGAGTTCTCTGCATATAACTCATATAACCACACAACAGAAAGGACTCTGAAGGAGTGTGCCAAGCGCCTCTTCTGAGGATCGCGCTCCATACATCTTCGAATCAAGTCCTAGCAAATCGCACAGGAAAGCTTGGAAC
The DNA here is from genome assembly GCA_905221605.1 of Symbiodinium natans. Taxonomy (NCBI): domain Eukaryota; class Dinophyceae; order Suessiales; family Symbiodiniaceae; genus Symbiodinium; species Symbiodinium natans. The sequence continues at coordinate 570,636 of CAJNDS010000524.1, forward strand.
CCCGGAAGCAACCAGACAGTAGCGAACACAACTCTCACGGCCTTGCACTGCGGTGAGACATTTTCCCATCGCGGCCCAACAAAGGAATCAGCCAGGGGGTCGTCGCAGAACTTGAAGTTTGCAATGTTCCTCGGCACATCTGGCTTATGCACGGTTCGATTGGGGCAAGTCTTGCATTGACCATGTGATCATCTCTTTGTTCCATGCTCTCGCGACCCTCGCTGATGTGGACAAGCCATCTTCTGCTTAGGCTTAGAGATGATTAGAGACAAGCATCCATATCACGTCAGCGTGTGACTTGCCGTTGAAGGGAGGCATTCCGCTGATGAGCATGTAGATGAGGACCCCAAGGGCCCAAACATCTACCTCCTGCCCATACCCATCGCCTTTGCAAATCGCGCCATCTTTCAACCCGATCACTTCCTTGGCTAGGCATGGCACTTTTAGGCATCGCGCACCTCATGGAGACCTTTGACTATGTTTGACTTGCTACAGAGGGTCAGACCCGATGGTCTTGGCAAGAGACAAAAGGAAGCGAGCAAGCCAGCGACAGGAATGCACCATGTACACTTTCGATGCACTCTACACCTGTGCATGCCAACAAGCTGCTGGGGCAACGTAGTAGCAAGTTCCGCACATCTGATTCAGCTTCTGCGTGCGTCCTCGCATTGACAGTGGCACGCACGTCAACAAGCAATCTTCCACCACTCTTGCGCCACCCTCAAGCCACCCAACGGTTTGGAATGCCCTGGACTCCTTCGCTATCCTTTCCGGCAATGTAAGTCGTAGCCAAGCCAAAGTCGATCAACTTTAGTCGTTCTTGTGCCGGCGAGGCAAAGACCCAGTTCTCCAACCTGAAAAGACAGCAGAGCTTGCACAGTGAGTGGCGCTAAGAGACACATAGACATAAGAATTTTGGGCAAACTTACTGTAAATAATGTTTTCGCGAAATCTTGACGCCAAAAAACTTATGATCTTAAATATATTGATTGGCTATTGGGTCTGATGGGTAATGTGTTTTGGGCCGCCAAATGAGAGGATTTTTAAATGATATCTTTATATTCGAAGATCGATAGGGATCTATGAAATCGATAACATAATATTCAACGAATTCACTCTATCATTCATAAGAGAAAAATACTACAGAGATATTATCAATTAGAGATACATAAGAAAGGAGACGTTCAAGATGAGAATATTGGAATGGGGGGGGGGGGTGGTGGTGAATGGGCTTTGATGAGATACTAGGCTGAGCAAGGTAGAGAAATTCAATGCTAAGAGAAATGAAAGACACATAACTAATTCAATGGATAACAAGTCATTAAGATACAGAAGCGATTCGAAATGCAAGAGCCCACTCCATTGATCCTGGGAGCTTGATGTCACGATGTACCATGCCCATGCTGTGGATGTATCGTATGGCAGCAGCCATCTGCTTGACAAGCACCGCGATTCTGGCCTGCCAACTGCTGAGCTTCAAATGCGCACAGCCGCAGGCATGACTATAAATATCGACCACATGCTACACGTGACGAGGTGGATTTACGCTCAGCCTCCGAGTCCAGCATGGCAAGCCCTTGCCGCTGCACGGATGAAGTTCCGGCGGCAAGTTCGAAGAGCTCACCTGGCGAATCGAAAGAGACCAACCCCACGTCTGTGTTTCAGCAGAAACCTCAGGAGCTGCGCCTCCAGAACATAGCTCCATGCAAAGCCAGATGTCGCCATTCTTTTCTACGAAGGCCTGCAGGAAGTAAGAGTTAGACGGTCACACTCTGCAGTTCGAAGATTGCAATTGAGTGAGCAACGGACATTGATAGTGGCCGAACTGCACGACACAAGGACCCGCAATGATCCGAAGCCAAGCTTGAAAGCCGAGCTGGGAAGAGTATCATCGCAGAGGCGTGCAGCCGTTTTTCCCCAATATGTCCATACTGTAAACGATCACACCACCTGGGGCGCGGCCTGCAGCAGACGGCAGATGTTGGGGTGCGAGAGGCGAAGATAAAGATTGACCTCGACAAGCAGTCATGCTGCAGAAGTGTAGTGAGTGTAGTGCATAGGCGCACGAAGCATCACCAAACTCACTCTCGTTCCCGCCTCGTCTGGCAACAGGCCATCTGCACCGTCCAGACACTTTGCGGCCACCCTACGCCCACTTTTTCGGTGCTTGGCCACCAAGACTGCGCCATGCATCCCAGTGCCCAAGACCTCCTGAGGCCGGGACGCACAATCATGCGCACATTTTACATGCCTTCATCGTTCACCATGTCACCAAGAAAGACTAAGAGAGAAAGAGAGAGAGAGAGAGAGAGAGTGAGTGAGAGTGAAAGTGAGAGTGAGAGTGAGAGTGAGAGTGAGAGTGAGAGTGAGAGTGGGAGTGGGAGTGGGAGTGGGAGTGGGAGTGGGAGTGGGAGTGGGAGTGGGAGTGAGAGTGAGAGTGAGAGTGAGAGTGAGAGTGAGAGTGAGAGTGAGAGTGAGAGTGAGAGTGAGAGTGAGTGAGGGAGAGAGAGCGAGGGAGAGAGAGTGAGAGAGAGTGAGTGAGTGAGTGAGAAAGAGTGAGTGAGTGAGAAAGAGTGAGTGAGAGAAAGTGAGTGCGAGAGTGAGAGAGTGTGAGCGAGAGAGAGAGGAAACAAAAAGATAAAGCAAAACAATTGGTTCGATCATCCACACCGTGCCATCCGCGGGACCCTTTTGCAGAACTTTTGGCGATGCTTGGGTGTGGGCGGGACCAAACCGTGTGCGAAGAGGCGCGGAGAATGGCTGACAACAACCCCACGTGGGAATTAAAGAAAAGAACAAAGGGATAAATAACGAAACAAAAAGAAAGAGAGAGAGAGAGAGAATGAAAGATAGAAAGGGAAAGAGGGAAGAGATGGAGGGAGAGGAAGGAGATGGGAAGGAGAGCGAGGGAGAGGGAAGGGAAGGAGAGGGAGAGGGAGGGAGAGGGAGGGAGAGGGAGAGGCAGGGAGAGGGTGCACCTCGCCGACGTCATAGACATCCTGGGTAAAGCTCATATCATATCTCATATGCGACGCGTTCGCAATGTCTCATACGCCCCACTGCCACTCCACATGCAGTATGCCAAGCTGCGTGAAAGGAGATGTGCCTCAAGACTTTGCTCTGAAGTGGCAGCGGAAGCTCCAACTCCTACGGGGCGGTGCTCAAACCCAGAACCAAACCACGGCGCAAGGTTCACAGCTGCGGCGACTCCCGTGCTCGACAGTAGATTTAGTGCGGGTCCAAGTCCACTCAAATCTTTCGGGCTTTCGGCGACTCCAGCTCGGCAACGAGACTGGTGGGGTGGTTGGGTATGCAAGGAACGAGCATGTACTGCAAGGCATTGGCCAAGGTTGCCTGTGCGCGAGGCTCCATTGACTCATCCACAAATGCTGATCGGGACGACCGCTCGTTGTTCGCAGCAACACTGGCCCCAAAGGAGGTGAATGTGTTCACGAGCATCGACCGGACCTTGCCATCAGTTCTTCCAATTCCGCGATGCTGCGGCACAATGCAGGGCCGTGAGAACTTACAATCCTTTGCAAACAAAACCAAATTGTTTAAAACCACTGCCACATCTCGGCATCAAAGTGCGCTGGAGCCGATTCCTTCGGTGACGTTCTGACAGCTCACAGCTCTCAGCCACTCTCGGCGCAGAATGCGCCGCATGCCCCAGAGAACCAGGCATCCCACGACGCTGGACACCTTCAGGGAGCGGGGGGGGTCCATAAGCTAGTGCTCTGATATTGCAAAGATCTAGTTTTAGATAACAAGATATTATGAAGGTATAAAACTAATAAGAAGAACACTAACTAACAATCGTAGTACAACCATCGTATACTAGTTTAATAGTATAAAATATAATCATATAATAGTCTAATAATAGATTAGGAAATAGTATAATCATGTATTAAGTTATTGAAATAATAGAAGAATAGAATGAGATGTTAATAACATAGTATAATACTGCACTAATATGGTGATATAACAATATAACAATATAATCATGCAACAATATACGGCTTTAATCAAATAACAATATAGCAAAAAACACACTCATATAACCATCGAAGAATATTACAAAAAATGCAAATACATTAAAAGAATTATAATCATACAAAAATAACAATTTTGTAATATACGAATTTAAGAATACAACAACATATGCATTGACCCGGGAAACTGGGTCCCCTTTTCCGGGGGCGAAGACGAAATTCGAAGACGAAATTTGAAGACGAAATTCGGCCCAGCCGAAATTCGGCCGAAGACGACATTCGGCACTGAAGACGAAATTCGGCCCCTGAAGCCTAAATTAGGCCCTGAAGCCGAAATTTGGCCCCTGAAGTCTAAATTCGGCCCCGAAGACGAAATTCTGCCCCGGAGACGAAGTTCGGCCGCTGAAGCCGACATTCGGCCCTGAAGCCTAAATTCGGCCCCCGAAGACGAAATTCGGCCCCGAAGTCGAAATTCGACCCTGAAGCCGAAATTCGGCCCTGAAGCCGAAATTCGTTCCCACGAAATTCGGCCCTGAAGCTTAAACTCGGACCCTGAAGCTTGAATTCGATTTCGGTCCCCCAGCCTAAAATGGCATTGAATTTCGTCTTCAGGGCCGAATTTCGGCTTCAGGGCCGAATTTCGGCTTCAGGGTCGAATTTAGGCTTCCGGGCCGAATTTCGCCTTCAGCAGCCGAATTTCGGCTTCAGGGCCGAATGTCGTCTTCAATGGCCGAATTTCGTCTTCAGGGCCGAATTTAGGCTTCAGGGCCGAATTTAGGCTTCAGGGCCTATTTTAGGCTTCAGGGGCCGAATTTCGTCTTCAGTGCCGAATTTCTTCTTCAGGGCCGAAATTCGGCTGGGCCGAATTTCGTCTTCGAGTTTCGTCTTCGCCCCCCCCTCCGGAAAAGGGGACCCACTTTCCCGGGTCCCTGTATGTAACAATATACTAATACAATAGTGTCATAATGGAAGAATTACAATGTTGTCATAACGGAATAATAGGTTAAAAATGTAGTATGATGACAAAAAACCATGAGCGATATTTGATCATATACAGAGAGCAATGTATTAATGTAAGCATACAGTAATAATTTAGTAGCAGAATAACATCAGCCAAGTTGCAGCAACTTTGCTGGTCCACTGGCGTATTCGATTCTCCATCTGCTTCTTGTACATGGCGCTGAGTGTGTCCACTACGCGTAAAAGTTCACCAATCTGGCACACGGTGGCGTATGGCTAGCTACTACCAAATGCTTCAGCACAGGAAGTCGAAGGATTCGTGCTGTGGCTGCTGTCCTCTGCTATGCTGGCATGTATGATTCGGACTCGAACAAACAGGTCGATCGATATTGGCGATCCGTACAGTGCAATCGACCTTCTGTTGTGTCCTCGTGACTCACAAGCCTACACAAATGTCGATGTGTGCGGAACCCTCTGTAACAGCGGATAAAACAGAAAGGCTGCCGCTCTTGAGCCTGCTCTGACACAGATGTAGCTCAACAAGCCTGTGTCCAAAAAGTGCCAGAAAAGAAATGAACCTGCCGGAAAAGCATGCGCAGCCGTAGAGCTTTCTTGGAGCCCTGCTTTCCCATGGCCCCTCCAAATAGAACCGAGACGGCCTGTGGAAAACAACTCTGTAACCTGGCACACCCGGCACCATATGATAGCTTCAGCCCCTGCAGATCAGGCCTCTCCAGGCTGGCCGCCGTCGCACATCTCGTAGCACGTGTGTAACCTCAGGGCTCTGCCCCATGATTATCTTTGGCTTCTTAAGCCGGGGGGCAGTCGAAGAGGGCAGAGGCCGGAGCTTGCAGAATGCCTTCTCCAGAAGAGGTACCCACCTCAGAAGTGAAGCCCAGGGCCAACTCAACAAGGGGGGGCAAAGGATGGAAGTGAAGCATAGTGAAGCTACCAGGTGTCACCACACTCTTGGGCACGCACACTTCATCGTGATCATAGCTCTTGGCATACCTTATCATGGTCCGGCATGCCTTTGCTGGTCTGGCTGAAGAGCCTCTCAGACTCCTGCAGCATCCGACCATACTGGTCGACGGGCATCCAATCCTGTGAGGTGATCAGCAATGACTAAGTGGCCACTGCCATGCACCACCTGCCCATGTGGCTACTGGTTGCAAGTACTTTTGCCCTCTTCTTAAACTGTAAGCTGTGAGGCCAACGGCAACTCCTAACCGATACACACAGCACGGTGGCGAAGACGACTTGCTGGCGGAGGTCATCAATGATGGTGTGGTACCACTCGCCGTCCAGGAAGAACCTGCAAGTAAAACAGCAGCTGATACAGCCATTCTATCAGTGTTTCACGTAGACTCTCCTCTCTCTCGAGGTACTTGACGTGCCAGTATACTCACTTGAACTACAAGGTGCAGTGGTGCCCCTCAGCTCGTCGGTTGCGCGGTCCTGACACCGTACACACCAACGTCGATATCGTGCTCCATGAAGCACGACCGCACATTCTCCGGGTCTTCGCCAACCTGGATGTCCAATTCAGGTGACTACAGAGAGCCAGCGGACAGGGTCTGGCATTGATGCAAAGGTCTGGGTGCTGCAGCCATTGCACCCAATGCCTTGGTAACGCAAGGCCGGCGCGGCGCTGCAGCTCCACAAGACCACGGTCAAAATGGAATGTACGATCCGAGCCTTTTTGTCGCAAGTGCGTAGTGGTCTGACTTCCAGTAGGAACGACAGTAAGCGAGGCACGCTTCTTCGCTGAACTTCTGCCTTCCTTCTGCTGGACTCGCAACCAGGCAGCCATGGTCAGAATCAACCAACATGAACCGCATTGCTACCGCAACACACCATGACAGGTTGCAATGGCAGGACCTATCGCTGCTTGGCATGCGACAACGAACATGAGCAGGCTGGAAGTCCTACTGTCGAGGTGGAGGTCTAGTTTCGGTGTGAAAACTGATAGCCCATTGGCGAAAATGTCAAGGATTCATGATTCATGGGATAGGCCTGATGCAGAGATGCAGCTGTTGCCAAAGGTCGCTGCCTAGCTACTAACGACTCCTAAACCACAACGTGCAATGACACAGCTGCAGAAAATCAGGCTCGCAGGCCGAAAGTGAGGCCTGCTTCCCAAGGCTTCAGAGATTCTCGTGGAGGCATCTTGCTCATCCACATGAGGGCACATCCCGGCGTATTGTGGCACCTTCTTGCTTTCCCCCTGACTGAGTCCAACAATATTCACCGGTACACTACATTGTCACTACAGTCAGGCTAAGCAGGTACCGGCTGGGAAGCCTCCAAAACTCCAAAACTTAGACAAAACTTCGACACGTATCGGAGTCTTAGACTAGACGATTCAGACGCTCATGTCTGCGGCTTCGACAAGCCCACATGCAGCAGCCATGGCCTCGCAGCAATGCTTCAGCACGAGAAGAGATCTGTGTCGCTCCAGTTCTGGCAGTATGAGCAGGCAAGAGATGATGGCAAGAAATGGCAAGAAATGGCAAGAACTGGCATGAAATGGCAAGAGATGGCAAGAAATGGCAAGAAGCATGGTGCAGCTCAAGCTCTTGCAGCATCTTGCAGCCGAGGTGCTTTTTTACTTGGCGCCTAACTCGGCAGCTCGTGGAAGAGGAGGGAAGGAGACGAGCACCACCAAGCAAATGACCCTGAGCAAGGCAGGGCTGCTGCCCTCTGACCGTGATAAGGGCAGACGAGAACATCCCGCATTGCAATCGTGTCCAGACTGGGGGTTTGCAAGAACAAGGGACCCCGAAAATAGACCCCCAAGATGTAGGATCCCCTTGTAATCAGGACCCCCAATAAGGTACCCCCTTCTTTCGTAAGCCCCCAGATGCCGCTTCCATGTCGAGGCCGGGGGGCGCCATCGCAGGCATGAGAGGAGCGGCAGCGACAGCCACAAGCAATGTCAGCCAATCCGGGGCAGGCTTGGGCAGTGGAGCGCCTGGCAGTTGCGGCAGTTGCCCGGTACATTCAAACACACCCAACTCCAAAAATCACTCAGAAACGTTGCACCGGTCAGATATGCAGCCTGTTACACAGTCGACGGTGGTGCCAACCTCTTCACACAGCCCAGCTGCACAAACCCAACTCAACACCCGTCGTCGTGCCAGTGTTCCAAAACAACCAAGGAGTTGGCGACTTGATCCACACCAGGGCAGCACACATTGTAGTTGCCATGGGCACCATTGGCCCGGTGGTGGCCTCCAAGCACGATTTGTCTTGCCCGTCGTGAACATGATGGGAGTCTTGCAGGAGCCTTCGTGATTGACGCGCAGGTATTTGAACAACGCAGAGTCACGCAGGCCAGCCAGAACCCAACTGGGAGCCCCAACCTGCCACAACATGAGGCTTGCGCATGCATTTACAAAAGTACCCTCTCCAAACACTCAAACCTCCAGCGGAACGTCTTCCAGGCCGTGCATGTTCGGATGCAGAGCCTGAGCAATTCTCAGTGCCAGCAAGTCTGTTGGAGTGCACTCCTTCGGTTTGGTCACGCTTGCGACAGCTAGCGATTTGAATGTTAGGGGCTGTGCTTTGCAGATGCATGCAGTAGTCACGCAGTCTACATCTTCCTGCTTGTGTCTGCTCTGCGCTGTCTTGAATGCGAATAAGCCAGGTTCGTTCCAAACCAGAGCATGGAGGAGCATGGCGCTCAGCACCACCGGGACAATGACCTTAGAAACTTCAACATGCTGATGAATCTGATAATATAATCAATGTAATGATGTAAAAATGTTGTATGAAAAATATAAGAGTACAGTAGTATAAAAATATTTTTATGTGCTAACATTAGCCGATGCAAGCCGTGGGGCCTAGGCTTTGCCGGCCCTGGCTCATTTCACCAAGCCACATAGCCCGACCAGCCCAGGAATGACAAGGTAGGGTAGGCCATCAACCTTTGTTGGTCCATCTTACATTTGAACACCGGCTTCTAAGAAAAATACAAGCATTGCGTCAGACAAGGCACATTACGCCGGCGGACATTTTCAAGCTGCCGTCCCAAGGGAAGCAGGTACCTGCGTGGCCATGCGCAGAGAACTAATGTCGTGAGGGCGAGCGATCCATGGATACCCTAAACCCTATACCCTACCTCTCCAGGGATCCATGTCCAAGATCGGATCACGCCCATGTTCAACGTCGAGACTCATGTCGTCATCGATCGTCTCCTGTTTGGGCAGCCGAGTGACCGCGTGGCTCGATGCTTGCGACCGCACGCCCTTTCCGTTCTATTCTTGCGTTCTTGAACAGGATTCCTATGAAGCGTTGTGAGATTTTGCTAAGACGCCAACTATTTCTTATCAACACAATGCTCGTGCGATGGGCTTGGAAAGGATTCATCAGGTCCTTCCTGGCAAGCTTTGCAAGTATTTCAGACAAGCATGGGGGTTTGCGGGCGTGCAGCCACCCCCATTTGCAAACACAATGCGCAAACGGGGTTGGCCCCCTTTTGCAAGCACAATGCTCGTATGACTGTCGAGGATTAAAAATGCCGGGGGGTTGGTGCAACACAATGCTAGCAGGACGCGTTTGGAAAGGACTACAGATTTGGAAAGGATTCCTATGCCTCTAAGGCAACTGCTCTTCTGATTCTGGGCATGAATCTTGCTTTCTTTCATTCTTTTTTCTCTTTCTACTTCTACAATGGGGGCTTGAAGGGTGCAAGCGCCCCCCGCGCACTGGGCGCAGACTACACGACAAGAGGCTCAGGACAACCACTCGCTCTAGTGATTCGACCCGCAGACTTCCACTACTCTTTCTCCCACGTTTCCTTCCTTCCTTCCTTCCTTCCTTCCTTCCTTCCTTCCTTCCTTCCTTCCTTCCTTTCTTTCTTTCTTTCTTTTGTCTCTGTTTCGGTCATCCTTTGGCTTCTTCCGTCCTCTTCTTCCTCGATCCTCCCCAGCCCCAGCCCCTCTCTCTTCGAGAAAGCAGTGGTTTTCCTACCCCCCCCCCCCCCCCCCCCCCCCCCCCCCCCCCCCCCCCCCCCCCCCCCCCCCCTTCAAACAAAAAACAATGTCAAGCCAAGGGGTCCCGATGATGCTCCACGTGACCATCACCACGGAAAGTACTCAGGTTGAAGGTCGATCGAACCGCCCGAACCTCAAGCTGACACTAAGCTGACAAAAGCTGCAGCGCTCTACAACCACGCAACATCGGAAATTTGGAAAACCGCAGGCTTCAGACACCGTACTGCAGCCGAGCAGCAGCGTCGACTTTGTTCAGGCCTTGGAATGTCGTGATTTGGCCAGTCAACCAGAACAAAACATGCACGCGAAAGGGCGGCTAAATATCGCAGAGCAGAGCATGTCCAAGTGGCCCAGATGCTGAAAGTACCGATGGTACACATACTCAGCAAAGGACCTGAACGCATGACAGTTTTAAGCCCGGGCCAACGAGATCTGGTCTCTGAATTGAGGTTTTCTCTGGTTCTCCGATGTTCTCTCCGATCTCAGCGGGGCCCTCTGAGACTCTGAGTGACAGGCATGATGGCGTAGAGTGCTGCCAGGCCGGAAATGGCTTGGCCAGCAACCAGTACAAGTCCCATCAGCCCCATGCTCTCCATCGCAGGGGTTGCAGCGACCTTCCACAACAAGAACTTTGCTTCAGCTGCGCTCCAGGCAGTTCTGTCAGTTATTTCTCAAGCACCTGCAACAGCGACTCCGGCAGCTACAGGTGTCCAGCTGCACTCTGCCTCTTCGATGCCAACTGGCATGGCTGGCCGGCTTGACAAAAGCCGATCTGCAGCAGGCGCTGATGACCTCACGCGGCTATCACCCAACCTCAAAACCAACATGCATAGAATTACACCGTGCCACGCGCAGAGGACCGCCATGAGCCATGTCCCACAAGCAGCAAATCAAGATCACAAATCACTGCTCAAGCAACAGAGAAGAGCCCCCTCCCTTCCCCGGGACGGAGCCCAGGCACCTTGTCCGCTGCTCCAGGCTCACATGAGAAGCACGTCCCACTCCAGCGAAGGCAAAGCAAGGCAGCGCTTTGTAGATGCCAAAGACCGCCAACTAGGATGCTAGGACACGAAGAGACTTCTGTTTTACCGCACTTGCTTCCAAAAACCAGTAGAGAACTTGCTGGAACTTCGACGCTGAAGGCAAGTCCCAGATGCTCCAGCGACAAGAACGATGGATGAAGAAGAGTTCCTGCATTGCCGCGAAAGGCACCAAAATGCATATAACTTCACAGCGACTGACAATGGCAATTTTTCAGCGTTGGAACATGAGAAATCCCAGGCGAAATTTTCGGCCGGTGCCAAACATTCCAGCACAACTCCTGTGACACCAAACGATGAAGAGGACACCCCAACATTGAGCCAGGTACGGTAAATGGTGTGACAGTAACACCCGGTGCATCTGTGCAGGCGTCGGTCTGCGAAACGAAACCAGCCCATGATGTCAATGTCGGTTTGGCATGCTTCAGTTCTACTTCACCCCCATCTCTGCCTCCTGCCAGGAGCCATTGCCAAGAAACGCTGTGGGGATCAGACTGTCGATTGGCGAGCTACCGTCGAGCGAAAATTGCTGGCGAGCGCCCATGTAAAACAATCGCATACTGGCAACACCTGCGGACCCCGTATGGGCCCAAGGTACTTGTGCGTATGGTTCTTAAATGATTTGGCATGCTATGAGGGCAAGGCCGACCGCAATGGACCAAGGCAACTCCAACTGGGAGACGCACGCCCAGGAAGAAGCAGGTTCCGATCTGGCCCTGGATGATATCGGCAGGCCTTCGAAGCTTCTTGAAACCATTGCCGTTACTGTAGTTTTCTTTGATGGATTCTACAAAAGACTCTACAGGTTCTACATGGTTCTACAGCACTGTCCCTGTCCGAGCCTCACTCCGCCCTTGAAGAGAACCGGCTCATCGATGATCTCTGTGAGACGTTTGTAGCCGGCTGGCTTTGCCTAAAGGCGGCAGCCATTCAACTGCAAAAAACTGACTTATGGCATCTTATGGCACTCTGCCGAACCGGTACTGATGGTGGCGCAAGGCATCTTTGCCATTCAGCAGCGCGCGCACAGCGACTGATCATCTGTTCATTAGTTCGGGTTGAAACGGGGGGGCATTCTGCTGTTTGGTTGCCCTGGGAGCCTGGAAGCTCAAGCCACACTCAGAACACCTGGGCAGTGTGGCGCGTGACGCGGCCGGAAGCGGAGGAGGCTCGCCGACCAATCCTATCTCTGGCTGTGGCAGCCTTCCCAGCCGTAGCAGCTGCGACTGCACCAGAGTTCTCGTAGAGGAGGGCAGATGGGGCAATTGGTGGGGCAGGGACCCGGCAGAGGAGCAGTTTCAGCTCCGGCGGAAAGAAGCCCCTGCTCTGTGCCAGCTGCGCCGCAGTCTGACCATGCGTATCACGCAGAGACAGGATGGAAGGGCGACACCGGATGAGCAAGTGACAGAGCTCTAGGAGGCCACCATCCTTGCCATGAGGCTTTCTGCCGGCCCCTGCACAGGCATGATGCAGCGCAGTGCGGCCAAGGCTACAAACAACCTGCGGGTCACCGCTTGCCTGGAGCAACACGGCAGTTGTTGCCAAGTGCCCCTGGCGGCATGCCAAGTGCAACGGGGACAGCAGTCCTCGCCCCGCGCGTAGATTTGGACCTGAAGGCAGCCGCTCTGGACGGCCATAGCGGTTTGGATGTCGGTACTTACCAAAGATCTCCGCGAGAAGCAGCTCCACGATCTCAGCTCTTCCCATGTGTGAGGCTTGATGCAATGGAGTCAGCTGATCAATGTTGGTTGAGCACGCTTGTTGGCCATCTTTCTCAAGCAGCATTCTGCAAATATTCCTGTGGTCTGCAGCGATAGCCCACCACAGGGGAGTTTGAAGGCGGGCATCACGGGCACAGACGCGCGCCTTTGCCTGCAAGAGGATGTTGCAGATTGCCTGAGATCCAGAGCCGGCGGCAAAGTGCAAAGGCGAGCCACCACTCAGTTCGTCCCGCACCTCTACGTCAGCGCCCTCACGTATCAACTCTTCCACTGCACCGGTGTGATGTGTGAACTCGATGTCGCCCTGGAAGGTACTGCTAAGAGATGCATAGTATGCATCAACGCAAAGGTCGAGGACTGGATAAATCGAGCTCTTAAGTCTGCTCCACACCGGCTCGCCCTGGGCCCCTTTGCCCAAGTCATAGCCGCTCAGTGGCCCCAAGGGATCGTAGCTGGGCCGTGCGAGGGGCTCAAACACCGGCAGCCGCCTCACTGGCACTCCTCCGGTCTTCGCTCCAGGGCCACTCATGAGGAGCTCGACCACATGCCCACAGATCGATATGCAGCCTCCTGACTTCTAGCTAGATTCTAGCTGCTTGCGGGCTCATGGGGCGAATTTCCTGTCCGCTTGAGCAGAGTCAGAAGCAGAAAGCATCTATGAATCTGTGCGCTCATCTTCTTGCTATGTACAGAACATGGCCGCTTAGATGGCAATCGCAATGTGGGAGAGCAAGCCACATCTTGACTGACTCCTGTTTTCGACCACCCTTCTCGGCAATGCAGCACGAGATCCCTCCAATGCCCCTTCCAGAAGCGCGCCTATACCGGTAGGGTCTGGAACTATGAAAGAACCGAAAGAACCAAAGCAGTAGTTGCAACGGGCGCGTGCACGCTTCATTACACTTCCAGGTGGAAAGAGTCCAGCTTCAAAGTCGGACCAGCACTGGTCTCTGGATGCTGCGCGGCCAGTCCGCGAACGCACAAGAGACCTGTGCTAGATCCAACCGAAACGGCACAAGGCAGCAGGATTTGCTGCTCTTCAAACAGGACATTGAAATTCCCACAAGATGCTATACATGTCTCCTTGCGGTCCCCGATAAGGTCACGTTGGTGATCCATACGAGGTCGCCACATGCAGCTTGGATTCTCTGCACTGTTCCGTATCTCAAGGCTAGCAGCAGCTAGTGTCGGATTATTCTGCGGATTGTGGCGAAAACCCAGATCGACTACTCATCTTGTACAGCAGAACCATCACTCTCTTCCCCATCTGTTTTGGCGGCCTTCACCGCTCTCTCTGTTTCACGGGCCTCGAATGCAGCCGCATGAGGGTAGAAACACCTACCACTTGAGGACACAGATTGCTGCCCAGCATCTTTCAGGGTTTTTCGAATCCTCGCGCACGCCGCGTGTCTATTGAGGCAAACTAGTGGAACACTGCTACCTCCAGACTCCTACTATCCCTACACAGCAGACATGTCAGCACTCCAATTTCAACTTGCACCCCATTCACAAGCCACAAGCATGCCTACTTGTGACAGGGGATAACCACCTTGATTTTTCTGCTCACTGAGAGTCGAACTGAAGGCTCTCAGCGCACACACACACTCACACACACACACACACACACTCTTTACTTCCTGTCTTTTTTCTGCCTTTTTTCTGCCTTTTTTTCTTTCCTCTCTCTCTTGTTAGTCGTTCTTTCCTTCGCAAACGGAACCCCCTCAAGCGTCTTCGCCCGCCCCTGTATACAGCGGACGAACACAGCGGAACAGACCGGCCTTTCATTAACTGTCTTGTTGGCCTCATTCTTCTCTCTCCCTCCTTTTTCTTCTTCTTCTCCTCCTTCTTCTTCTTGTTCTGCTGCGCGCGTTGAGGCCTTTTGGATCCTTTCTCTCTCCCTCTCTCTCACTCTCTGCCCCTCTCCCTCCCTCTCCCTCCCTCCTTCTCTCTCTCTCTCTCTCTCTCTCTCTCTCCCTTTCTTTTTTTCTGGGGGAATGGGGGGAAGCCCCCGGGCGTCCCTGCCCGCCCTGTATTCGGGGCGCCCCCACTCCCTCTCCCTCTCCCTCTCCCTCTCCCTCTCCCTCTCCCTCTCCCTCTCCCTCTCCCTCTCCCTCTCCCTCTCCCTCTGTCTCTCACTCTCTCACACATGCTTTGGCCACCCCGGTCTTGTCCACACGCATCCTTAGTAGGAAGTGGTCCAGACTGTCGTCATGTGTCACCCAATCGGTTGTCGCTACATCAAACGCTCCAAGCGTCATCTTGACAAAGGCCTCGAAGTCCACGGTATCGTCAGGCTGGTTCTCGCCGATGTCCCGGGAGATTCGCTTGAAATCTTTGGGTGACAGCGGGCCTTGGCCAAAAAACACATCACGCTCTGGCAGGATCACAAGCTGATTGATCGGCAGCATGGCAGCTGCCAATCTCGCCCCGCCTATCAGGCGACCTTCTCGCAGGTCACGTAAAGACACCTTCCAGATATATATATATATATATATATATATATATGAGGGCAGCTTGGATCCATGCGCCATGCCTTGTCCCGTAAAGGGGAGGAAATTTTCTACTCGAAACCTACCGCGGCCCCCGAGAAACGAGAACTGGGAGGTGGAGCACCTTCAAAGAACGTGCGTTTACCGCTCACGTGCTTTAGGCCACTCCCCGCTCAGTGCTTTCTGCGGGACGTATGCCTTCATCTGGTACGGTACATATCAAGGTGTAAATACAATCCAGAACGTTTACTCTATGTGACTACTTGCACGGTTTTCAAGAAGAGTTTAGGCGGGGCAACATTCCTACCTGTTTTTATCATATAGCTGAACAGATACATAGCCTAAAGTTGCATACCCTACGTCGACTAAGTCCAAACCTCCCCCAAAAAGACCTACTCTCGAGAGGGTTGTGTCTGGAAAGGGCCAGCTGGAAGGAGAGGAGGCGAAGGCGGGAAAGAGTGCAATGGGCCGAAAGCCATATGTGTCATATGGCAGTTTGCTACTTCCTTCGTTAGAAAGCTAAAGCAGCTGCTGCTCCGCAGCATACCAAGAGCCCTGCAGCCGGCCTTCTGGTCTCCAGACTTGTCAAAGTTCTGATATGCAGCCTGGACCCACCGCATCCCACTCTGGGCCCGCTCTGGGCCCGCTCATTCCCGGCAGCTCCATGCTCCCAAGCCCAGGGCTCTCAGCATCTTCTCGCTCAGCCCTTTTTTCCTCTCGAAGGTTGCCGCAAGCAACTCCGTGAAGCGAACATCCTGCAGGCACAGCGACGAGATACAGATAGGGAGAGAGAGAGAGAGAGCGAGGTAGGCAGATAAGATAGCGAGATAGAGAGACAGGTAGAGAGAGAGACGAAGAGAGAGAGAGAGGGCAGGGTGGTGGCAGGAGAAGGGCAGGAAGGACAGAAAGAACACAGAGACTGAGACAATCCTCCTTAGGGGTGTCGTCAATGTCCTCGAAGCCACAAGCCTTCGTAGCAACAAAGCGAAGCAACCTCGACCCACACCGGGCGCCGCAGCGCACCTCACACATCGTGATCCATGGCACCTTCCGGTAGGGGGGAACCAGGCAATCAAGGAGCCTTAGACCTAACACATAGTGCGATGATGTCTTGCCACCTGTCCGCGGTACTCGTTGTCCAAATTCAGGAAAAACTCTCGGGCGGCATTGTTCTCATTCTCCGGGAGCATGTTTGCCTTAACGCAATGCTGACAAAGTGCCCTAAGTGCCGCAAAGTGCCTTTTGGGGCTGGGTTTGTTGCACAGGCCGAGGTCTCAACGATGACCCGAAGAGCTGACTGCTTCCACTTGTTGAAGCCCCTGAACCTGCACACGGCCGCTCAAGAAGGTTTGGAACTTCCGACCCTGCCACAGCAACTAGTGACATTGGTGCTGGCAAGCTCAGACCGGAACCTCACAACCCTCTCTGCATACCTAAGCACAAGGAAACAAGGCACCAGGATGTACCGAGCGTGGTCTCTTTTGGGCAGCCCTAGAAGGCTGGTGCGACTAGCTCGGTCCTGGTCGTGAACTTGTCGGTTCGCTTCCAAGAGAACATGGCACATCATGGCACAGTACGCAAGTCTCAGATCTCAGGAGGCCACGAGCTCGAAAAACCCGTTTGGGTTGAACTGTTCGAAGGGTTGGACTGCGGCGAGAGATGTGCATCGCCTGAAGACCAAGAAGTGAATCAATCAATTCGGCTAGTCGTAACATCCGATTCCTCTGACTGAGCTACTGACCACCGTGACCTCTCACATCCTGCAGTTCACATCCGAGGATCAACGAAGAGCATCTGTATGCCCGGTGGTTCCTTTCCTATGACTTCCTGGTGTGCTCACTTGCGACTTTCCCGGCAGGTTCTTCTTCTTGCGCGTGCTCACACTGACAGCAACATCACTTGCGCCTTCTTTCGCTGCCTGTGTCATCTTTACGGCACTTTTCGGACACCGAGGTCCCAACTACATCGACCCACCCCACTACAAACATCTTTCCCGTCTCGACCCAGTACTCAAATCCGTCTGACAATTGGTGGGAGAAGGGTTGTAGCGATGTGACTCCGAAACTTCCACCTCCCGTGAAGTCCTAACGATAAGCCTCCTCACTGAGCTACCGCTGCCCCCGCCCCCCACATCCCCGCCCTGGCGGCGCCTTGAGGGAATCTTGGAACCATTTGTGCGAAAGCGCATCCTTTGCGGTGATCCGCTTCCTGGGGCAAAGTACGAAGTGGGTTGCAACTTTTTGCGAGAAGCTCAGACACCAAAACGGTGCAGATGGGGTGTCTATGTTCATTCCATGGGAAGCAGAATGCGCGTGCGTGCAAACCTTTTGTGCCACCCTGTCTGGCCAAAAGCTTGACTCAGTCTAGGAAGCAGCTAAGAGTACAGGACTGTCCGAGCTCACGTGATGGACGGCAGGCAACAGCCCTGCATGTTTGGCCCATCAGCGGACGCGGGCGCTCACAGTGTTGCTGTCTTGCGTAGTGGTTGCAAGGATGTACCTTGCAGCAGCTAGAATCGCAGAACACGCAAAACTCGGCAAACATCAAGAACCAGGGCTTGGTGTGATCCGAGACACTTGAAAAGGAGAGGGCGCGGCGTGTCCTGAGGCACCCGCGCGTAAGCAAAACTAAGCAACGTGGGCTGTCAGTCCTTGGACTTGAGGTCGTAGACGACACACCAAACATCCACTGCCTTTGAGGCTTCCATGGCGAACCTTGGACAGTCGCCCTCACAGGATTGACGAAGCTGTCCACCGATTGCCGGAGACAGCCTTGAAATGCCAAGCAATGCTGAGCCAAGTGGCCTCTTCAAGCAATATAGCCGCCTGTTGCCACAAACGACTTGCCTCAGCCGGGCTATGATATGACACTATGAATAATTAAACCCACTCGCAATCGCGTTGTCACCAATTCGTGGCTCCTGATTGCAAACTTCTCTCTACATCTGCGACTTGACTCTCAAGTTCTTCTGAAGAAGCCCAGCCACAAGTCTCCCCTGTTTCGCATGACCACCAATGGGGGTAGTTCCTTTGGGTCTGTACGACCAGCGTGCAAGTCCTCCGATGCCACAATGAAGTCAGGCAACTCTTAAACACGATAAAGAGACCCTTCGAGTCCAAGACAATTGTTGGCGCCCTTTCCGGGGGAATGACTGTTCCACGAGTTCATCAATCAACTCCTTGTAATCGGAGAAGCTACTTCCCTAGCAGTTGCTGGACATGAGCACGTGCCGAACTACATTCGTTCCTACATGCGTATCAAGGTCATCCAGTCTAAAGTCTAAAGCTCATGTCGCGCTCTGCAGATCCGGGCTATGAGCATCTGCTTGCGAGCAGTCACCTAGGATGAATGGCTGGTCCTGGAGAAGCTTGAGGACGGGCACCCCCTGGTGGGAGCCATGCGAGAAGCGGGGACCTGCAGGAAGTCACGAAAAAAATCGAGAGCAGAGAGAAGGTTCTGTAACCTTCCCATGCTTGACAGGATTTCTTTGTTAGAATAACATTCTAGTTACTAGTCTGTTGGACCAGAGGTCATGTGCCTGTATGTCGCAGTGGGCAGGAACACTGCTGGAGTTTCCGTGACCAAAGAAGAGGACTGAAAATTGGTACTCTTTCTTTTTTGGACAATGAAGCGACCGTGTCTCCTCCACACACTCTTGAACTCCCGTTTTCAGTGTTGGGGCCACAATCGCAATTAGTGCCAGCAGTGTCAAGCATCTTCATCTCATCTGGCAAATGTCTACAGTATGAAAGAAGAGGACTGAAAGTCGGTCTTCTTCTTTTGGACAACCAACCGACCGTGTCTGCGGACTTGCAAAGCGATCGCCAAAATCGGTTCTCCCGAACTCACGTTCGAAATGCCCTTATTGCTGTTGGCTTGGTTTTGGATGTTTGGGAGGCTCGACCACATTTCTGCGGACCTGCGGATGTGGTGGGTGAAGCACAAGCTGACCCAGCCTATGTCCTTGTGGCAGAACTTCAAGCGACTGACCTCGACCAAGCCTTGTTTCACATGCGAGTCCGAATTAAGTACAACGATGCAGTGTGGGTGACTGTCGCTGGGGATGTCCAGCCAGGTAGCACATATTCCTTAGGTGCTAACTATCATGAGCAAGCATGGCTCTTTGTGCATAGATGCATCTACCTTGCTGCCGCTGCCCACTGCCACCAAAGCTCCGAGCTTGCGTGCGATATGCTTGCGGATCCCGTGCCGGGTCATGAAATTTCGAACCACTCGCCTCGAAGCTTGGATGGCTTCAGCATCTTTCAGCCCATGGGCCCTGCCAGCACCTGGCCACTGCCATTGCCAAGGCACCAGATCCCTCACCAGCTCCATCTGGTACTCGCTGAGCCGGGAATCGTCCTCAGATTCCACAGCGATGGACGGCAAGACAACAACCCCGAGCAACTGTTCGGCCAGATCCAGATCTGGCAAGCATCCAAGCCCATGAGCGATCGCACAGCGGGCAGTTGGTGAGGCAGCTTGGCTGCTTTGGCTGCCTCCTCATCACCATCCTGGGTCTGTCGTGGAGTCTCTCCAGCTCTTGTTGTCGCTCTCTCGGCATTGGTTGTGCACATTGGACACCACAAAGCGCGGCCTGCGAAGTCTTGTCGTCGTCTTTATTGCCTGAACAGAAATCTAGAAAGCGGCTTGCCTGTCAGTGTCTTTGGTCTGGGTAGGTTCGCTTTCCCATTCTCTGGCTCGGCCTGTCTCCTCCAGCAACCTCGGCAAGTCTGACAAGCCGCCCTGTTGCTCCTCCGAGCCTGGTGAGCCTGAACAGTACTGCTGGTCTTCTACTGCAGGGACATCAGACATCATGCAGACAAACCATCAAAGGGTGCCATTACGGCGTCACTACTGCGATGCCTTCGCCATTAGGCACTGGGCCCGGCAAGCTTGAGGCCTCCGAGCACTGGCTGAGCCAAGTTACAAGCCACGTGCGGCATGACATGCGCGCAGTCGGCTGGCAAACCATTTTCAATTTCAGCTCCGAGCCTGCTTGGCGAAGCCATCGCCGTTGCCTGGCAGACATCTTGAAGTCATTGCCGCGGTGCACAAGCACATCCCTAGCAAGAAGTTAAAAAGATCCAAGTCTCCTCATCCCAATGCTCGACACAACTTTTAACTGTGACGCTTTACTTGATGCAACAAAAGCATTGATTTTGACATCTGCTGCACTGCTGCACCAAGGCACTCTTCTGCCGCGGCATGGCCTTGACGACCACCATAGGTGGATGTGGCATCACCTCGTTCGCTCGAACATTTTGAAAACAGGAAGAATGGTCAGAGCCACTCCCTAATCAGGCCCAGGGATCACTCTGGCCTCACAATGGAAACAAAACTGTCGACGACAGGTCTTAAACAGGACTTTGTCTGGGATTCCTTCGCCCTCCACAAGGCCGTAGGACTGATCAGATGACGCCAGGGGGAAGCTTTCGTCGAGTGGTAGCCTCCGTCAGCTCTCTGCACCCATCTCCTTCTGAGAACCCTGCTGCCTTTGTCAATCCAGCGGCAACTGGAGGGGATGCGCATGTGCCTGGACCTGTCACATATGATCAAACCACGGCTCTACGTGTTCCTACACGGCATGAAACCCATGAAGATCCATGAAGCAAGCAGGGCCTGGAGGGACTTGGTGGGGCCCCGGCTTGGCCTTCGCACACACCGGGGCACCTGAAGCTCGACGGGCGCAGCAACAATTTGCACACTCAATTGGCTCAAACCCATAGTCGCTTAGTGTCTCCTAGCCTCTTCGAACACTCCAGAGTTATTTTTACAAGTGGAGAGATATGACACATTATGACACCTGAGCAGATTAGATCCTATTCCCTCCTTATTGCACCCATACATTACGCACTTTACTTTCTGGAGCAGGTCCACGGCTCCGCAGATTTCCCACGTTTCCGGCGCCTGGACGAGCCTTGGGCTTTACCACGTGTGGTGGCGGCGGCCCTGACACCTCTGCTGGCGCCTCCGCGGAGCCGCCAAGGCGTCAAAGAGCTTGAAAAGAAGAGAGTTGCTCAGATTTATAGATATATATATATATACATATATATATATATATTAGTATATTATGTATATATACATGTATATATATGGGGATGTAAGGTACCCAAATGCCACATTCCCTACTAAGAACCTGGAAGAGTGTGAAGAACGCGATGCCGGGCCTTCACCGGCATTTTCTTTGCAAAGGGTGACGCCGAAGTCTTTGGTGGTTCGGCTGGAGGTGGGCCTCGAAATCTCAAACTTGAACAGACAAATGAAACTTGTTCGGGATTGTTCGGGTCGAGCTTAGACCCTCGGACCCAACATCAAATGCCAAGACTGATCTCAAGAAACAAGGAGAAGATCGCACAAATGAGGACCAACCAAAGCAAGCAAAAGTGGGTAAAGGCAGAGTGACTCTCTGATTTTGCACCGATTTTGCGCAGGAGGAGAAACTTCATGAAGTTGTGTTGATGTTTGGGTGTTCTCGTAATGATGATTTTGGGGGTGAGGCCCGAAGCCCGAAGCCTGAGCCCTCTGCACAAACTCTCCTAAAACCACGGACTGAGGGCGAGGTCAGGAAGAGCGCAATCATCCGAAAACACAGACATAAGCCCCTCTGCCCTAATCCCCAACACCCTGTGCACAACAGGACAAGTCCGAAGCCAGCAGCCCTGACCGCTCAACCGGAATTGTTACACATGACCTGTTAGTACACCCTACACCAGAAACCCACAAAAGAGCGACGTGTGCTTTTCAGGAGAGGGGGGGGGGGGGGGAAAACAGCTAATTTCTTTTTCATTGTCAGCCGAGGGCTTGCCGCAGAGCTGAATGTCTCCTTTTCCGGAACCCTAAAAAAACAACTGTCCAAGGAGCGAACTCCCCTCAGGGGACCCTCTAAAAACAACACAAGTATACAAATCAACAGGTAGTTCACTGAGAGGGGGTTAAACGACCCCAGAAGAGCCAAGCGCTAACTCTAGAGTCTAGAGAGATTGCCGCAGTACTCCTGCACTGCACTTCCCAATGCTCCAAGCGGCTCCGTGAACGAGCCTGCCAACAAGATGTTGCTTCACGAGGATCGTCCCCGGTGTTGGGATGGCTATGGATGGTTCGACTCCCCAATCGGCAGAACAGAAAAACTCAGGTACTATGCCCAAAGGCCGAGCTCTCTGTGATTGCACTTCTTCTACTTTGCTTATAATAAGCATCGAGTCGGTCAGATCGCGGGGTTGCAGGCGCTGCTTCTTGTAACTATGCCTTCATGAGATTTCTAGAATCCTAGAACATCACACTCCGCATTGACCACGCCCTTGCGGAACAAGTTGGGCCTGTGGACGTCGCTTTGGCTGTGGCGGAGGGTCTGGTGCTTCCTCCGCGAAGCAAGCATACGTGTCAGCCAGCATGGACTAATGGGACTACTGACTAAAGCTCATAATATTGACTATTTTGATACTTAACATTCATAATATTGATAATATTAATAATGTTAATATAAGGTTCAAAATATTAATAGCATTAATAACATTAACCATATTGGTAACAAAATTAAGAAATATTCATAAAAATATTCATGATATCTATATTTTTATCGGAACCGAAGCCTCTGGCGAGGAAGGCTCCAGCTCCGTCTTGCCGGCCATAGCACAGCCCCACGGATCCTCGGCAATCTCGCCACATTTCATCAGCGACTGAACAGATGTTGGTTTTGGGGTTCAGAAAGCCTTGAAAGCACTTTCTGACTCTCATGAAGGTCGGGCGGCATTGCCTCCACACGGCTAATTGCAGCTACGTACTTCTCTTATCTTCTCTTCGGTCCCGGCCACTGGCGGCAGCCCGAAACAAACGAAATTGCATGACGCGGCTCCGATGCCCCTCAACTTTCTCCCCGCAACAGTGTCTTAGACCTGCACCCAAAACCTTGGTCCCCACAAGGCGCCTTGAGCAGGTCAGGCTTGTCCTCAGCAGAGGGATCTGCCGGCAAGCTGCCACCAACTCCAGCCCGCCACCGCTCGGCCTTGCTTTTCAAGGGATTTTGAGGAAAGCCTGCGACCACATGACAAAACCATCCGCGGGTCATGCTACCGGAACAAACCTTTTGAACAACTCTGCCAAGTTAATTGACTGATAGCAGGTAATTAGCGCATGTCGACAGCACATGCGTCACAAACCCAGCTACCCGCGCACGAAAGCACGTTCCCATGTACGCACGCGCCTGCCCGCCATGATCCATGCCAACAGGGCAGTGTTGTTCATGTTGCCACTGCGCATGTTCTGGTTATCACAACCAAATGGGTGAAATGCAACCAATGAGAAGAAATCACGGTCAGGGAAGAGACTTGAAACCAGTAAGAAACCAGTTCTGTCAGGTTTGTGTTGCTAGGGGGTTCAATCTGTCGATCGAACAGGGATGGCCAAGTCCTCACCATCTGGCTCAGCGATGTTGACTACACACGATTCATGGTTGAGGGTCTGGGCATGTATGCAGAGGCACCACACTGCTCCATCACGACTCACGATCTGTTTTAGAGCAGATGCATGTAACTCTTCATAATTCCGACAACCCACATTGTGTCCATCTGCTTCGTAAATCAGAGCAAGATGGCAACCCCCTCATTCTCCCACCTCCACCCCGATAAGATCTGAAAATAAGATTGGAAAATAAGATTTGAAAAACACACACCAGTCCCATCACTTGTGCGACGACACGACAACGACAAGAAGAAGAACAACAGCAACAAGAAGTCTTCCGTATGCTGCGTCACTTCTACTGCATGACACTTGAACTGGCAACCCCCTCGTTTGTAATTTACCACTAAGTTATCACCCACTATTGATTTGATTCCGGGCGCCTCATGGTGCCGCAAACCTCTCACTGGCGGAATCTCCAGTCCAGCATATCTTCGCCGGCTTAGCTCTGGCACCTGCGTATGCGTGTGTCGTGTGTTGATTGTTGTGTGTTCAACCTGCTGTTTGTTGTGTGCTGTGCGTCGTGGTTTACATGTCAGGGCCTCTCTTTTCATCCAACACTGTGACTACATGGGAATAGAGTCGTGGAGGTGAGTTTGCAGCACAGCACCTTCCGCTCGGAAGCGAGGTCCAGCCGGTCCTGAGCAACGGGACTGTGCCACACTGGCTCACTTGACCTCCCTTTCCCTTCAAGCAAAAGTGTGGCACAACATGGAGCTACCAGGACAGAAGAAAACAAGATCCCCACCAAGCGAAACCAGGAGGAAGCTCCCACAGCCACACGCTTCCGCCATCCCGCACATCTCATCTGCGGGCGAGAAGCCGTCGCCTTGACACTCGTCCTATAGGCAGAGAAATCCAGCAGCGGCTTCTCGCCAGAGAGGGGCAGCATCCTTCGCACGCTTGGCATGGAATCTCATCATCTGTAGGATTGTTTTTATTGGGAGGCCTCTTCATTGAAACGTCTAGAATTAAAGTTACCTATCAAGGGACCTTTTCTTGAATCATGTCCACAAGCGAGCGCCGCATCAAAGCACAAGTTGGGAGTCAGCTTGTAATACAAAAGCCCTCACTTAGGCCAGGCCGCTTTCGGGCATAGGCCCGTTTAAATGCCGACCGCTCCGCATATGCACTGCCAGGTTTGTCCTGATTTCTCATCGTGCTTGCGGAATTGTCCAGCTCTTGGCACCGATGCTTCGTCACAGCACACGCCAGGACTGCCAAAATTTGCCAAGACTCTGGAGGAGTGGAAGGGGAGGACGGCTCGGACTTTACTTCATTCTGCGCCCGGTCCCCGATGCGCGACAGCATCTCCGCAAACGAGGTTGCCTGCAAGGTTTACATGACTGCTTAATGTTGCACGAATTAAGTCCACAATCACAAGTTCCGAAATTTTATTCTGCGAACCGAGTTTGTTGGGGTAAGCCGCGATGATCACGTTTTTTTTCTGGACGGCTGTTTTTTTTTCAAGGGTTTGTGTTTAGGGTTAAGGGCTTACGCAGTCAGTAAGGCTTGAGGCCCTGAGGGCCGCGGGCTCCAGGAATCTCAAAGGCTGGAAAGTTTCAGGCCTTACGGTCCTAAGGCTTGAGGCCCTGAGGGCGTTTGCCCCCCCCCCCCCCTTGTTTAGGGGGGTCGCCACGCCACGCGTTTTTAGAGGGTCCTCTATATTTTTGAAGCAGTGCAACATTAAAACTTACGATGTCTGTCGTGGATATGAGAAGTGTCTCCGTGCAGACGGCTACTGTCAGCGCCGGCTGCCCCCAAAGCCTCTTTGAGCAACTTGTCCAGGCGAAGCCGCTTGCCAGACCCAAGACAGCCAACATCCTGAGTGCACCGATGTTAAGTGGAATTAACTGTACTTTAGACATCCCTGATCCCTGGCCCCAGAGAAACCAAGCATAGCATTGAAAGGCAATCAAAAGGGCAGATATGGGCAGATCAACAACCCGCCACAAAGTCATGGCTTGGGAGCCTCATCTTCTTGGGATGCAAGCGCCAAATGCTCCTTCAAGTCCAGGACGATGTCGTCACCACGTTTGTCCTCCACTGCGCTCGGCTGCACCCACTTGAAGAACTGGTGTCTGTGGCCGCCATACCCTCTTTTTGCACATGAACTCAACATCTCTGATATTCTGCGGACAAGACAGGTATTTGGAAGTAAGGATTTGCCCAGCAGAGTCCAGATCAGCATGGCGACGGCCGCCGGCAATTTCCAGCCTCAGCTTGCATCTGCTGAATCTGCTCCGTCTGCTGGCAGGCTACTCACTCTGCTCACTCCGAGCATTGCCATCATCACCTTCAAGGGCACCATCGGGCATCGACTTATCGATTCACATGAAGGCTGCCCCACATTCTGCCAGTTTACCTGCACAGCCATATGATTTCAGTCCATTTGTGGGCAAGGCTCATCTTGATGATGGAAGCGGGGGCGTCGTCGTTCACCGCCATGTCGAGGCAAGTTCGCCTGCCAGATGTAGCAGGCCAGTCCCAATCAGAATCCCGGTTTCGTGAAGTTCCTCTGTCTTCTACTAGCTGACTTAGCCTTTCCCAGCCTCACTCCCTTGGCACTTTTCTTGACGTGGTTGGGATCGGCTCGGGCTTCAAGGAGGGGCCGCACCATGCGCCTCAGCTCGGGAGGCACATTTGGGCTCTGAAATCTAAAAGTAAAACCCAAACAGCCAGGCAGCGGATTCTGGTTAGAGACCTTGGAACGGAAGTCAGACGAGCATGTGAAGCAACGCGTATCCCCGCATATCCTATAGGTAACTGACAACTCCAGCGTTCTTGCTGCTAAGCTGCAGCTTGCCAAAGGGCGCTTGACTTGCTTGAGGTGACTGCGTTGACATCTGCCTGCAAGCTCGAGGGTGCCACCTTCTACGTAGCTGTTGCATGGATGTCATGGGTTTCCAGGGACTCCTTCGGATAATTGATGGTAACTGTATCAGCCAGCACTCCGCCACTAGTCACTAGTGACCAGCAACCAGCTTCATATGGGGAATGGTAGATGTCAATTGGGCAGCGTTACAAATAAACCATGCTGACCGAGCAAGGCTGAATCTTGCCTTGGCATTGATGAGCCACTGCACGCTGTCAAGCTCATTCCTCGGCGAGCTTGCCATGTATTGCCGGACAACAAACTGTTGGTGTTCTCAACGCATGTATCCTGCAATGTCTTACAAGTCGGCAAGCGGCGCGTAAGCTGCTGCTACGATGGCTGGCCAGCCGTTGGGGACACCAATGGGATCCTTGTTGCGGAGAGCCTGCAACGTCACCAATGTAAGCAAGCAAGCAAGCAAGCAAGCAAGCAAGCAAGTGAAAATATCCCCCCCCCCCCCCGTCCCAGGCAAACTGAACAGAGTCCATGGCATTTGTTCGTTCGGGGGAAGGGGGGGGGGGGGGGGGGGGGGTTCCCCGAAGAAACGTCCAGCGTGACAATCTCAAACGCCACTACCTCCAGCACCATACGTTCCGCTTCCAGCTGCTGTGGTGGCTCGGGTGACGGGGGCAACCTTGGACCACGCGTCTAAGGCAAAGACTGTACACGTGCAAACCAAGAGTCTGAATTCATCAGAAGAATTGCTGAGTACTGGCTGTCAGGGCACCATGCCCTGATGGCAGGCGGTCTGGAAGGCTCCGCTGGCCTCCTCTTGCGCCGTGCCTGCATGCATGCGTGGTTCAACAGTCCCGCAATTGCGTGATTGCACGTGCTTGCACGTGCTTGCACTCTCAAATCACAGCTCCATTTCGCCTGCTGCTCGCTGTTTTCATCACCATGTTCGTCCCCGAAGGGTGGTGTGGCACTGTCCTCGTCGTTCCATGCTTCCTCAACCTGGCTTGCATTCGGAGCAGGCGGCAATCGTTGCGTTTGCATCGGCACGCAGCAGGGCTCAGCACTGCAGCCGGCCTTTGGGTGAGGTGTTGCCCTACTGTCCAGGGGAGGGGTGTCCTCGTGCGCATCTGGCAATGCTCGGCCAATTGGTGCGCTGCAAATTCATGTCCTCGCCGCTGAGATGGTCATCGGTCTTGCTGGCAACCGCAGGTGGCGGCGGCGGCGGCGGGGGCGGTGGTAAGAAGTTCTCCTGAATCTCAGGCACTTAAGTTTGTTTTCACCGCAATAGCTGCTGTAGCCATCGCCATCAGTGTTTTGTTTTGGGGCAGGGCCTGCCGTGCACTGCGTTGAGGCCGCCAGCGCTCCTGCATGGTCTGCGTGAATCAGCTCCCAGACCTTCCACCGACTGTCCTGGTCCTCAGTCCCATTCTGGCGCGGACTGCGTTCTCGCCACCACCAGGGACGTCCTCCACCGTCCTGAAAGCGAGACAAAAGGCTGACTGCCCTCCACAAGGATTCGTCTCTGCAATGGTAAACATGTCAGGCGCACTGAAGATTTCGGCAAAGACACGGGGGGAAAAGACTCCCGACTTCTACCATGGTCCTTAGATCCGAGCTGAATGAACACGAGAGAACACATATAGATGTTGGATACAGGTAGTATTGCTTTGGACTCTGAATTCTCTTGCAGACGAGTATCACTAGAGTGCCAGGAGGTGTTTCTTGAGTTTCTCTCTCTGTCCTGTCACATGCATTCTTTGCAGTCGGCTGTGATTCACGGCTGCCGGCTCCTGCTGGCGCTGCACTTCGCGTTGGCGCAGGAACCATGGCAACTCCGCTGAGGGTTCCGGTTGCACCTCCCATGACTGCGCTTCAACCATACATTTGTAAACCCGCGAACATATGTGAATCCCCTGCGCGGTTCTAATCTCTTTGTCCGCATTCAAAAGCAGTCCATAGCAAGTTTGCTGCAACAGTTTTGCCCTGGATCGTGCTCGCAAACCGAGCCACACGGCGCAAGGTCTCATCTCCGGATCCGGGTTCCTCCTGTCATTGCCGGCAAGCAATGCATGCCGTGAACGTGCCACCTTGAACAGGTCCTTGCAGCGAGACGAGGATGCCTCTCGACCTCTGTACCGCCAAGCAATGACAAAAAAAAAACACCATCCCGGCGCCCTTCCGGCCACGGTGCCTCGCTTCTGGCGCCATACAGGGGTCGGCGACTCGGAGCTCTCACCGTCATGCCGACCTTCCCCAAGGATTTTCCCCAGAACATCATGTGAAGTGTGAAAACTCATCAGTGAAGCATGATGAAGCATGTCTCATCCCGGCGGTGCTGCCTCGCCAGCTCATGGGCCCATCGGCACTAACTTGGGGTTGAGGTTGGGCACCGGGCGGCCATCATGCGGCGCTACGGGTGCCCTAAGCCTCCAAGCTGAAGAAGCAATGAGTCTGCCCGTGAGTCCCCAGAGTGGCTTCGCGTTTGGTTTGTGCGATGCAAGCGACTACTCTTGCTCTTCAGACTTTAGGTTGCTTGCGGTTCAAGTCTGCAGCTGTGGACGATGTTCAACCTTCAGAGGCCTTCAAACCCAATACGCATCGAACTCGGGCTCAACTACGAGGGGTCAGAGGGTATCCAAGTTGGCTGGCATGAGTTTCTGCTTGCCCTGGGGGCTGCATGCAACCTGTCAAGGTGATTGGCTGATGCAAGGAGCGGCGACGGCAGCTACAAGGTCAGGAACGGCATTCAGGACGCGTCTAGGTGGAAGCAAGGGATGAACCGGTTAAATGCGAACTTCTCTGCGATGATCATGAGGCTCAGGCTGCACATCCCGTTCGACCAAAGCAGAGATAAGTCCTGGGTTGGTCTTTGGAAGGGAAAGCGAGCGTTGGACATCGACATGTTTCGAAGTCGAAGGCTGAGGGCCTATCGGCAGCCGCCTGCACAATCATAGCACAGCAGACGAGACATGACGAGACTATCGCGCTAAGTCGTCAGCCCTATCTAGCAACACCACTGCGGCCAACACTCTCGGACAAATTCTACATGGACTGGAAGATGCATGTGCTGGTCTTGACGCCGTGCCTTCAGAGAAGTCACCTTTGCGCGCACAAAAGAGGTCGACCACTCACGAATGCTAGCAGCTAGCAAATTAGCAAAACCTGGACGCATGCCAGTCTGGCAAGGTCGATATGGTGGCCATGCCAAAGACAAGGGATAAAAGGCAACACCATGAATACATCTTAGTGCCTACAGCATTTCGCCCGAGTCACAGAAATGTCGGTCCGAGAAGGAGAGCCGACTGCCCAGGACTTCTTTCTCTTCCTTTCTGATAGCAACTCGAAATTGGAACGCGCTCGTGAGACACTGGTGCCAAAGACATCCAACCATCGTGTACTCTCCCAAGGCCAAGCCACGTGAAAAGGCAGAAACCCACAGATGAGATGGTAAAAGATAATGCCACAACCTCAGCATCAGGGTCCGGAACTTCGTCACTGGCCTCTCTCATTCTATTTCTTTTCTGCACTCAGACCCTGGCTCCAGCAGTCGCAGGCATGAGTGTAGTTCTCCGGGCCTCAGCTGTTTTTCATAGCAGCGCAAACCCCACACACACTCCAAGCATTTCTCGGGCCCGGCTTGGGCCACGACTCTTCAAAATTTCCGGTGCAATGTGCGAGACGGAACCATTTCTACCATGTAACTTGGCGCCTCATCCGATCCAGGTGCTAATCTCGCATCATGTCGGCAAATTAGGATCCCAAACATGCTGGCATGCTGTAACTTCAGCCAAGCAGCCGGGTTCGAAACGGCAGGACCTCGCATGCTGTTGGCTTTTGCTGTGTCGACAACGAGTCGCATGCACAGGTTTCATGACTGCACTGTCACTCAATCTACCCGGCCAGACCCGAAAGAGTCTCAGTCCTTTTGCAGTTCTAGCAAGATGTTAGGAGGAGACTTCGGGCGCCTGAAAGATGTTGCAAGCGGTGCTCAACAGGGACGCATTTAAGGTAAACTCTCCACGTAACTGTGCATTGCAAGCTGTTTCACATATGCATGTGTGTCGGCAACCTCCTACGATCGGATATGATCGGGGGCCTCATATTTCACGAATCATGGCGCACTTTCTCTAAGCCGACCAGTCTAAAGATTTCTGAACAAGATCTGTCATTCAGCAAGCAGGGGTTTGTCATGTCTTTCAGTAGCTTTCGATCTCTGTTCCCTCTCTTCTTCTTCTTCTTCTTCTTCTTCTTCTTCTTCTTCTTCTTCTTCTTCTTCTTCTTCTTCTTAGCGGAGAGGCCCTCTCTCTCGCTCTCTCGCTGCCTCTGCCTCTCTCTGTTGCTCGCGATCTCGCTCTCGCTCTCGAGCCTGGCTTGAGCACGCCCCTCCTGAGGCTTGAGGAATCCCCCCCCCCCCTGCGCATCCGCTTTGGAGTCGCTCGTAACAGGCGACTGTCGCCGTTTCTCTCAGCTGGAGCTTGGGTTGGCCCCGCCTCCCTCTCTCTCCGTGTCTCTCTCTGTCTGCCTGCCTTCCTGTCTGTCTGTCTGAACCTCGGCGTGGTTGGGAGCGGCTCTCATGCCCAACCCGTGGCTGCAGTGTCAACAGCAACTGCAGCCCAGGAGCAAACCGAAGTCACAGATTTTCAGGCGGTTCCTTAAGCACGCAGCAGACTTCAACTGAAAAGACTCGCAGACTTTAGCCGTGATATCTTTCCGATCTCGGCAGGTGAGTCAAGTCGCCTTTCCGGAGGACCCTGGTTCAGCATCAAGCAGTTCTCGCCTTTCAGGTCACCTTGCGATACAAGTGACCCGTGAGATGCTGAAAACTGGTGATTACCTGATAGTATGTGACTACCACGGACATAGTTCATGTACTTTGCAAAATCTGGAGGGTTAACTTGCAGGCGGGTCTCGGTGACAGACCTGGCGGCGCAAGCTGCAGTCTTTACAGCTGTGCTGTCCAGGCACTGCTGCCACTGATACTGCCAAGCACCCAAGCAGACAAACATTTTGTCCAATGCCCCACCTGCGAATTGTGCATGTACGCTACGGCTCGAAGGAGGTCACGCATAACGAAGGCGGCCCTCGGCGTGGCAACGTGCTCTCGCTCGCACAGTGTCTTGAAGGACATAAGCGGACAAGACAATTTTTCCAATGAGCATGACTGAGCTCCCGACGAACAAGAGTTAATTACAGGCTATACTATGCAATTCAACGTCAGTGAGACCAAACAAGAAAAGTTGAGACCTGCAGCTCCGTGTATCCGCGCAGAAGAGAAAATACCCCGAGCAATTACCAAGAGAGGCCGAAGCCTGGAGTGATTCACGTGAAGGGCGGCGATCTGGATAAAGCTTGAGCTTTGACTTGTCGCAAATGCTCTGTATTGTGCACATCGAAGTCAGCCCCTGCGCCATGAATGGCTTCAAAAGCATCTTTGTACGATTCAACTACCCAGTCCATTCTGGGTCTCCCTGAGCGTCTACCATGGACTTGTCTGGGGCGGAGGTTGTCTACATCGAGACAGACTTGGTTCATGGGGTCAGCTGAACTAGCACGTAGAACATGTCCGAACAACCTCATCTTGGCTTTCTTCCAAGTGTCTCCGAAATGTTCAAAATTACAGCCGTGCACATCCCGTATCTCATCGTACATCCTTTGATTCGTAGCTTGACGGTCGATGAATGTTGGGGGTTTTCCTAGAATTCGCCGTAGAGATTTGTTTTGAAAGCCGTTCAGACGAGAGATTTCCGACTGAGTAAGTTGTATACACTCCAAACCATATAACAACTTGGACCTAACAATAGCGTGGAATACTTGAATTTTCCAAGTTATGGATGTTTTGGCCTTTTGCCAGAACAGCTTGAGTCTGTTAGCAGTAGCAATGCAGTCCCCAAGCCTATTAAGCACTTCGGCTTTGTTGTCAAACGAATCAGTCAGCAAGCTTCCTAGATAGACTGCTGCGTGCTTTCTGGGCACGAGCCTGCCTTGCGCAGGGCCTGTCGGTGAGAATCTGACAGATGAGATTCTTTGATTGGCTGTCAGGTTTACACATTTATCATAGTTAAGCTTTAGCCCGTAATAATCTGAATGCCTTTCAATTGCATGCAAGAGGACGTTGATACAATGAGTATTGGCTCCAAAGATAAGGGTATCATCGGCGTAAAGTACTTCCGCAAAACCTATACCATCAATGGGTTCCTGTTGCCTTTTAGTGCACAGTTCCGTTTTAATGTCGCTGAAGAGTGCACCCATAAGCAGAACAAAAAGATAAGGGCTTAGAGGGCACCCTTGCCGTATGCCAGCTTCTTGTGGTCTCCAAGTTGACTCAGCGGTACCCACTTTAACTTTGAATAGCGGATTGTCGTAAAAACTGCAAATCAAATTCAGGATTCTAGAAGGAACTCTAAGTCTCTGGAGGGTTTCAATGAGCTTTTCTTGAGACACTTTATCGAAGGCTTTTTCCCAATCTAGCAGTATAAGGGTACTACTACGTTTAGTTTTCTCTGCAATATCTTGCAGGCGTCTCGCGACGAAGATGGCCTGGCTGGTCGATTTGCCTTTGCGGAAACCATACTGCGTTTGCATCAGCCATCCATCCAGACCAGCATCAAGTCTCTCTTTTACCAGAGCAGCAACAATCTTATAGCAGGAACAAAGAAGGGAAATTGGCCTGTAGTTGGCCAGTAGGGAGGAGTCACCCTTCTTATAGATCGAAACGACAATGGCCCTCATGAATTTCTCCTGCAAACAACCCTGTTCTAAGCATTTGTTCGCCGCTTCCAAAAGGAGCGTTCGGTTTTGGTCGTCGAGCCATTTATACAATTCACCCTGAATCCCATCATCGCCTGGACTTTTGTTGCGTTTGATTCTAGAAAGAACTACCTTTAGCTCTGCAGCGGTGAAAGGGGAATCGTAAATAACATAAGAACCGTTTTGGAGAGGGGAGTTGAGCCTGGGGACTTGCTCTGAGGTGTTGACAGGTTTCTTCCATTGTGTACGTTGGAGATAATCTGCACATTTGTGAGGGTAATCTTGGACTGCTACATGCTTACCGTCAGAATCTTTGAATTTGGTGAACGCAGGTGTAAACTTTGATCTGAGCCGTTTTAACCCTTCCCATTTATACCCTTGAGCAGTGACTTCTTCCAGCTGTGCAAGCAGATGATCTTCTCGATCTTTCCGCACACAGTCTTTGATTTGTTTGCTAAGGGTGTCTGCGAGATCATCGTCACCTAGTTCAATCGCATCCCATTTCGCTTCTAAAAGCTGCCACGTAGACTGGGAGATATAAGGTTTCTTCTGCGCCGGAGGAATATGGAGAAGTGTAGCATCCGCGCTAGCTTTCATGGCGCAATTCAGCGAATCAAGGCTGGGGCAATTCATTTTGGAGGAAGAAGGTGGTTGAGCGAGCATAGCACGAATGTCATCGTTGAAATCAACCAACTGCTGCTTCGTAGGGGTTCGGTAACGAACAGCTGGGGGGGCAGGGCAAAAGGGCTTCGCCTTCAGCTTGAACTGGACCTCAGCCAAAAGCAGCTTATGGTCTGTGTCAACCGCATGAATGTAAGTAGAGGAAATGTTCTTGATTGCGTTTCTCCATTTGTGGTTAACTAGAATGAAATCCATTTGCGCGTATTTATGCAATTGCCACGGCGGTTCCCATTTCTTAACGCCTACCGCTCTGTAGGTTACGAGTTGCTCTTGTGGCTTCTGGAAGAAAGTGTTCGAAACAACCATGTTTCGCGACAGACAGAAATCCACCAATCTGCTGCGGTTGTTCACCTGCGCTGGCGAGAGGGAGTCTAGATCGGCCCAGGATGCTCCTAGTGTATGTGGCCCAATAGCCGTGCTTTCATGTGGTAAGGCTTTGATCAGTCTAGCATTGAAATCACCTAAAACTAGGCGGGGTGAGAAAGCATAGTGTTCATCCATTAGGGACTCAAGCTCCACGTAATGACGATCTGCTGCTGTGTGATCTACGTGACATGCCTGAGGCACATATGTCGAAACAATGTCTAGGCAACCGGCATGCATATGAAGTGTCATCATGATATTCCTGGCGCTGACCTGTTTTATATCTTTCACATATTTTTGCAACTTCTTTCGATACACAATTCCGACACCTAAGTGTTCAATTGCAGCACGGAATGTTCTGTTGTGTTCAGGAGTTCTGGAGGCTCTGCCAGAGCGTTTCAACTCCTCTGCTTTATTACGATTGTCGTCACTAACACCGCTTGACCAAATCATGACGAAGTCATCGTGAATCTCCTTAGAGTTGCTATTGATTTTTGTTTCTTGAAGACACAATATGTCAATGTTGTGTTTTGTCATCAGGTGAATCACTCTTTCGCGTTTAGAAATAGATGAGAGACCGCGACAGTTGAGAGAGGCAACGCGAAGGTCGATTGGATATCTCCCTAAAAGTACCGTATCTTGGTACTCAGAACTTTCACTACCAACAAGCGCGGATACTTCAGACATAGGAGGAAGTGTTTCAGTTTCGCACTCACTGTTACGACGAGCGGGTAAGAGGTGTGTTGCGTTCGTCGGATCTTGGGCAATGAAAGCAGGCAACTGGCGTGCCAAGCCGATGGCCTGCGACCTGATACGTCGGAAGAGTTGTCTCTGAAATCTTTTCTTGCACGCTCTGTTCGCTCTTCTTGTTATTCTGGCATTCTCACTTCTGCATTTTCTGTGATTGGTGATATTTCTTTCATTTTGTGTGCTGTCTCGTAGCGGTTTACAACTCTCTTTCATACTAGAACATGTCTGTGAAAGGTGGGGGGGGTTCGGAGCATGTTTGTTACCGCTGTCTTTGACAGGAGTCAAAGCGCGGCTTTCCCGCATCGCCACGGGGCGGCCTGCAAACGCTGTACGTTGATGTTCGTAATATTCCTCATGAGCCTGCGTATGCAAAGATAGGTTATGAAAACTCAGTTTCGCCGAACATCGTCGGTGAGAATACCCAGAGATTACCTCGAGAGGCCCGAAGGCCTTGCGGTCAGGACCGCGACGTCTGTCCAGCTTGTCTGAACATACTGAATGAGAGTACCCAGATATTACCTCGAGAGGCCCGCAGGCCTTGCGGCAATGACCGCGTTGTGAAGTCAGGCTCTGGCATAGCGCAGGGTTGGGACTGAACCATTTTGGACGACGTGGCTTTGAGCGCCCTGAGCTTTGAAAAGTCATTGATGAAGGACAAGACAATAGACAATTCAAAGGTCCAGAGAGCGGACAGCGAAGCCATTGACACAAGAGCACTTACACCCACACTCGTCCATGTGCTGTTCCCTACCTTCTAGAGTACTAGGCAAACGCGCCGGACAGGTCCCAGTCGCTGCTTCTCGCTCAGACTGGCAACCCGCTCGACGTACTGTGTCAGGTGGGGTCCTGCAACTGCGTTGTACTTAGCAAGCTTTTGACCAAGCAAAAGGCGCATCTCCTTTGCAAAGCTTCATGACCTCACAGTGGGCTCTTTTGGAGTCAAAGGTTGCCAGTGGAACTGGGATGCCGATCTCGGAGTAAACTTGTTAAAGTAAAAACGCCCGAATTTGCTTGCTAAGCCCAGCCAAATCTGATATCTCATTGGATGACGAGTTGCCAAGAAGATGTTCTCACTGCTCTCAAAGATTTCCTGGGATAGGCAGGTCGCACTGTGGGAAAAGGTGTGCAGCCAGTGATGTCCGTCCAAGCTGCGCAAATGGTGATCAAGTTTGGGTGGTCCAGCGTCTTCATAATTTCCTTTGCAGGTTGGCTCCCGAATGCGCCAGGACATATCCGGGTTGCAAACCTGTGCAAGGCTGAGGCACTGGCCATCTCTAAACGAAGCGCTGTCACGAACATGCGCTGCGCCTGACAGCTTGAACAACCCATGGTGCACCGCACAGTGGCACAGAAGCTTGTACATAGCGATGTGCTGCGGTCCTTCTTCTCCATGCTCTTGACCTGAGACAAGACATACAGTCAGAGGCAGCGCTAAGAATCGCAGCGCCCGTGCTGCTACCACCTTAGAGGTGTGCGGCGCGCTCCACTCCGTTGGCTGTAATGATCGCAGCACCTAGGCTGCCAGGAGCTCGGGACAAGCTGACGCCGAAAGCCCCGCGGAGGGACATGAAACGG
Organism: Symbiodinium natans; assembly: GCA_905221605.1. Taxonomy (NCBI): domain Eukaryota; class Dinophyceae; order Suessiales; family Symbiodiniaceae; genus Symbiodinium; species Symbiodinium natans. The sequence continues at coordinate 607,238 of CAJNDS010000524.1, forward strand.
GCTGAGCAGCTAAATTAAACCCGGCGGCTCACGGTGCCAAACTGACCCGCTCCAACCTTGTCCTTCCGCAGAATGACAAGTCGGTGCGCTTGGTAGTAACGTCAAGGGCCCAGCCCGGTCCTTGACTGTATAGAAAGCCTGGCCGGGTGCAGTTCGGGGCCACTGCGATTCGAAGGTGAATGCAGAATATCAGAAAGCAGCACGCAAGATTTCGGTGGACCTCGAAGTCGCCAGGGTTCTCTATGACAGCACAGAGCGCATTCGTCAGCACTTTCGCGCTGCTCTGCAAAAAGAAATCCGGCCTGACAGGATCTGTCGCAAGTTGTGGCCAGCAGTGACTTTGCTTGGATGAGGGGTCGTACCTAGCCCATGCAGACTCCTTCGAAGTCGTGGATCTAGGCTCGTCTTCTTGCTTGAGCTCTTTGTCGCTGTTCTTTTTGTCAACCTGATCTTCGAATGCCTCCCAAGGACTCCGACAAAGTGTGCTCATGGTTGACAACATTTGTGCCTCATGGTTCAAGTCGGTCAGGATAGGCTGGGCATTCGCGAACTGAATCTCGCGTATGGCCTCCAGGGATGAACTGCACCAGAGCCGACAACCTACATTGGCACCACTTACATGCCATCACATCAACTGAGAACCGTCTGATGCCTCGTCACTGTTCTGTTTAACAGTTTCAGGATTCTCGGCATTGTCTTTCAGATCCTCCACATCAGCTCTGCTCTGTCAGGTGTGGTCTTGTGTTGCGTGCCCTTCGTGCACTCGCCTCTTGTGCCTTGCACTTGAGCTCCAGCTCTTCAGCTGCGCAGCTGCAACTGACACCCATCAACAAGCCTCGTGGAACAAGAAGGGCACTCACAAGGGAAACCTCAAGACATTGCATAGCCGGCCTGCAAGCAAAGCCTGCGATGGCAGTTCGGCATGCAGACATGCAGAGAATCCAGAATCTATCTCGTTTCGTGGGGCTTGCATGTTGTGGGAGCGACTAGATGGCTCTCTTTCCCATTGAGTCCACTGCCATGAGCTAAGCTGCATCTTGCAAGGTGTTTCTGCAGCGGAGAGCCAAAATGGGCCAACGTCGCAACGGCATCCCGCAGGCCGTCCCATGGGCATGTAAGGCAGCCCTGCACACACTACATGCCCTGCACCGGGACATAGATTCCGTCAGGGGCCACAACACATAACAGCACACCAGGAGTCCAGCCACAGTGCAGTCATAGCCTTTACATGGACAGGCTTGCACTGTGGAGATGCCGATCGGTCCATTGCGAATCCTGGCCTGGCTGCTGCGCATCCACGTACAGCACCTCGAGAAGGCTGCGGCTATGAAGTCTTCGGGAACAAGCAGGCACTGAAGAGAAACCGAAGTCTCGCCCCGTGAGCCTATGGATGTTGTGAGCCCTACGTGGCCAGAAATGCTGGCCTTTGCAGGATCTGCGCCGACATTCCACCGAGGATCAGTGTACTTTGTGCCCTCCTTGTTGCCTTGGGGATGAAGTCTTAGGGGTTTGCAAGTGATGTGCCCAATGGCACGCAGAGTACGCTCTGAGCTACATAAGGTCTTGGCACTTTTCGATGATTGTCTGGACACTCGACACGCAGTTCTCCCGATTTCCCTGGTCGGAGGTCGGGGGGCATTTCATCCATGGGCCATCTGCACTGCCTTGCGCAAAATCTCTGCCTGGCGTCCAGCATGACTGGGCAGTAGGGGCGGCTGAATGTTGGCCTGCTTCACCTGCAAGCCGGCTCTTTGTCTCAAGCTTGAAAGCCTAAAAACATCCTAGAAATGTCCCGTTTAAACGCCTCATTCAAACATCCATAACTGAACTTCCAACCTTCTCCACGAGGTCGTTCGGCTGGGAACGGAGCCGCTCAATTGCCTTCCTGCCCGCGGTGGACAGAACGACCTCGGTATGCGTCAAGTGGACTGAGCAGACTTATACAACCTTATACATCTCTCGCACATACCAGCAGCCCATGTGCCCCCCACAGTGCCATCATCCACCTGAGACAGCTTCAGCAATGACCACGTCTGGCAAGCCCGGCAATGCTCAGCGACGAAACGCACGTGCTCGCAGCAACATGGCGGTTTGTCTTAAACGTCTTAGCACTGGGCCACTTCCCAGCAGCATTCAGCAGGCTTCCGCTGCTGGGAGAGGCCCCACAGCACCTACCCAAAAAGAAACGCAGCCTGGATGTATGGGTCCAATACTGAATCTTGACAGTTCAGCCTGCGAGACGGCCACTGGTAGGGCACTCGACGTCGAATGGTCGAGGTAGCCTCGGACAAAAGATCATGCTAGTGTGTCATGATCTGTGCCGTGCCAAGCATCACGACTGCGGTTGCCCATCATGTCCAAATGCATGCGAACATACAAAATGACATGAAAGTGAAAGACAACAACCACCACCACTACGAGTACTATCGTACTAGTACCAGTACTATAGTACTCTAGTACAAGTATTCTAGTAGTATAGTCTACTACTACTACTACTGTACGACCCAACCCCCCCCCCCGCGACAAGACATGGATGCACAGGGAACATGGACATAATCATCTCTCGAAGAGGAAAAATGCTGGGATTTGCTGCATTTTTGGCGTCGAAACATCGTCCCGGAACGCGAATGCTGGTACTTATTATCGCCCCCCCCCCCCCCACCCGACCCCCCACCCCAAGACATGGATGCACAGGGAACAAGCAACGGCGTTTACGGCAACACAGCCAAAAAATCACAGAGAATCGCAAAAAAAAGTTGACATGGGAACCCTCAATTTGAAACATGTTTTTTGTACATTTCCAGAAAAACTGTAAAGGATGAAGAAAAAAGCAAACAATCAGACGCGAATTAGTATTCACAGCACTTCTGCATAAAACATTTAGAAAAAAAAACACTAAAAAAGACTATGTTTTCCTACCGCGAGTACTCAATCAAGTTTTCGACCCTCAACAACTCGAGTAAAACGCGTGTTTGGCAAAAAAAATGTGCGAAAAAATAGACTTTTCCCGTCGCACTGGAAGGGGTGAAGAGCTGCTGCTGCTACTACTACTACGACGACGACGACGACGACAACGACGACGACTGCTGCTGCTACTACTACTACTACTACTACTACTACTACTACTACTACTACTACTACTACTACTACTACTACTACTACTACTACTACTACTACTACTACTTCGACGACTACAACGACCTCTGAATCTGTGTGCACGAAGTGAGCAGAGTTTGCATGTCATCATGGCATTTCAAATCACAGATCCCGGCTTTCGCCGTTGGCCTTAAGCAGTCGCAGCTGGCACTCTGTGGGTAACATGTTCAGCTTCTGGGCATGGAGGCTTCTGACTGTCTTTGCGCACTTTCCCAAAGCAGCTTCTCAGTGGACTTTTGCAACAAATCGTCCGCAAATGCTCACGCTCCTATCTTTCGGAGCTGTTGCAGTTGGGAGAAGGCAGGCGAGTGAAAAGATAAAGTTGGCTGCTACGCAACGAAGTCCAGCCGGTCCTGTCCTCGGATTCTAGTGGCTGTTCTACGACCTGGAAGTCAAGGTGGGCGCATAGCGTCAGCCAAGCAACTCACATCATTGCGCAGTTGTCGCCCCGTTCCAACTTCTTCTTGCGTGCCTCAGGAGCCAAAGGAAGTGAGCTTTAACCGCTGAGCGCTGCAACGGGCAGACCTCAATCTGGCTTTTCAAAGTGCTGGTCGCCCAGTAAGACGTCCTCAGCAGGGCAACCGAAACATCACCCCATGGTCAGCAGTGTTGAACTCCGAGGCTGCCAGAAACAAAACATCTGAGGAATCTGAGTGCTAACTGGATGGGCCACGCGCTCTGTGGGCCAAGTGTCTCGTCGATGCACTCTTCAAGTAGCTTGTCAAAGAGTTCCTGCACTCTGGAGCAGCGAAACAATCCGACTGCCTGAAGTGCTCGGCTATGAGACTCTCCGCTCGAGGCCAAGCGTCTCGCACCCCTGCATAGTCAGTGACAGATATCTGTCGGAACACCTTCTCCGACTCTATCCTCGGGGACGAACATTCTGAGTGCACAAGTTTACCATCAGAGTCTCAAAAAAAACCACGTAGTAAGAATATCTCAAGCAAGCCACTTCTGATCGAAACAGAAATCCAGCCTGGTCGAACACGGCTTCTCAGATCCGAAGTGCTGAGAAAGAGTCAAACAGAGCCACTTCAGCTGCTCAAAAGCATGCTTAAGCAAAGGGTCGCGTTGGCGATATTTGCCTGCAACGAGTCGGCTTGAAAGACTTGGGCATGGGATTGTCAGCTGGTCTCCGGCTGCTGGCCCCGGTAATCACACGATGGAGGCTCATGCACGAGCGCACGGGTGCAGGGCGTCCTTGATGTCATCTGCATGTTGATGTGAATCCATTTTGTTCGCAACAAGGCGCAGCGGAAAACCTTGCATGATCAAAAGTCCCACATGCCATCGCCAAAGCCTTTCTTCAGAGATTCGCAAAACACTTTCTACCGCATGATCAAGCCTTGGCCAGGGTTGCTCTCGAGAAGAGGATGGGCCTTGGCTTCCCAGATCCCGCCCTTTGCTGGGTGGTGTGCACACCTCTTCTGCTTTCGGATCTGGTCCAAGTGTTTTTCCCTAAGCCTCAAGCAGCGATGTACTCCTTGGCCGCCTCCAATGAAGAGGATGAGGTCGCATCGAAGAGAACGATAAAGCCTAAGCAGGGAAGGAACCACAAATTGCGACACTCTGAGTCTAAGGCACTGTGCTGGTGTCAGCCGCGTGGCCCATGCGACTTTTGGCCAGCATAGAGGGCTCCTTCGCGTCCGCCTGAACCAGCTGTCAGGAACAGAGTCTTAGCATTGCTGTAGCAAGACTTGGTACCTTGACATACATCCATGAGACACTGTGCAGCCTCAAAGTCGTGCATCGGGTGCCTTGCCCAGGCACGTCTGAAGTTCACGCACGGCTTAGGAGCTGACTATTCGAGGCAGATGCTCTGCAGCTGAGCTACTTGTAGGAAGACATCATGCCTTCACCGCGCCCCGTCGCTTTGCAGAACCTTGGATCATCGTGGGGTCATGTTGCGCATGGGGTTTTGTCACGATTTGTCACGCTACGCCGCTACGTCCACGTGACCACTTTGAGAACTTAAGAGCCTGTAAGAGCCTGTGGTCATCTGCAATTTGTGGACAGGGAGAGAGACCCCTGAACGATGGCCATGAAGGCTGCAGATTGGTCTCCCAAGCAACTTTTTGTACTCCTGGGCTGAAAACTGGCCAGCGTCGTCCTGTGTCCCAGAGCTCTAATGGAAGAGGTCCCTCAACCAAGCTGGAGATGATTCGCTGGGGAACTGCGGCACAACATGTGATGGCACTGATGGCACCATCCTGCAGAACACAGTCCGTCACTTCTACCAGCGTTGTGAAGTGATCACCTTGATGACACCGCAGATGCGGAATCTTAAGGGGCCACAGCGCAAACTCACAAAGGCGCCAGTGTCAGCACAAGCCTTCGTGGAGGGGGTTCGGGAGAAGCACCGACCTGTAGTAAGTGGTCCTTATGCGTGAGCAACACCCAGCCACAGCTCGGCCACAGCTCGGCATGCACCGTGACGTGTGAACAGGTTCCAATGCAGTAAAGCATCGTCTTCTTGGTTGGGGGTGTTACCTTAGAGCTGTGTCAGACTGCCAGGCATTGTTCGGCATTTCTGAGGTTCAGACGTCTCGACATGAACTGTGCAAGGCAAGTCTCTGAAGGGACGTGGTTGTTGACCCAAGAGTTGATCAGGCCTTGGGGGGGGTCATAAGCTGCCCCAGCGACTTCTGCGAATCGGCAGGTTCGGTGGGTCCGGTGGGGTTTTCAATTTGACCCGCAGTTCTGGTGGCTGCGCAATAATTAAGCTGCGATTTGCGCGATTCATAGCCTGCCGCAGGCAGGTGGGGTGCTGAGGCCCGGGCAAGTCTTGCCGCTTCCGGGTGGGCCGAGCACGGCAATATGCAGAACAGGTATCACACTCTCACAGACTTCGGCCATGGCGCCACCGAAGTGAGAACTTGCAAAGTGCAGCTGGCATAGGGAAGTGGGCGTTAGACAGTTAGACAAACAACTCCTCCTTGTTGCAGGCTAAGGGGTGATAAGGGGTGAGGAGTGGCTTCGGCATGGGCTCCTAGCTCCTCAGGCCCAAAAAAAGCGTCGTGCAGAGCTGGGCGGCTGACGTGGACCACAGTCTACTCCAAAGCTGGAACAGCATACCAGGGCGCAGCAGACTTGGGGCCACGCAAGCTTCTGTCGAGCAAGCACAAGCATCTCTTGCACATGGTCTAGAGAGTCATGGTCCTGCATCGTTCAACGCAATTTCGGGGTCAGAACATATCAGAACGCAAAGGGAAGCGCTCAACCAACATCGAGGAGAGTGTCCGACTGCTTGATGCCATGCTCATCCAAGAAAGCAGCCAGGGCAACCTTTCCACCTCGGCAAAAGAAAGGCAGCAGCTGTGTTTTGCGAAGCTGAAAAAATCGCAAGCTGGGGCGGCGGACTTCGATCTGCTTTAAGCTCGGCCTCAGTCTGTCAGGCAGTGAAAACATGGCCTCAGAAGTTGAAGTACTCTGGATCTTTGACTCTTGGAGTTTTCAATCTTTTCAGTTGGCTGTTTTTGGACCCCTCATGTTCGAGAGGCCAAGGCAGGAGTTACATGAACCAGCGCTGGGAGCCTCCCGCGAAGGTTGGCGGATCCCAGGCACGGAGATGCTAAAGGGTGTCCGCAGTCTCTTGAGATTGACTCGGGAAATCTGCGCCCGAACCCTCAAAACGGGTTGGATCAATTGTAGCGTGTGGTCCACTGGCCATGCTCTGGAGGGTTGGGGAAGGTTGGTGGCAGACGCTATGGTCAGATTTGCCACAGCCAAAGAAGAAGTGCCTTTTGAAACGTAGCCTGCGTGCCTTGAGATGCACGTCATGCCCCGTGCAAGATGCAGGTGGCCACGCCCTTCTCTGCCCCCTTGCTGTACACTGAGAGCATCGCAAGTTTGGGTCGCTTCTGGCCACAATTCCGGCAGAACTTTGCATCCGGCATGAACCTGCACAAGCGAAAACGAGAACATTCCATGGTGCTGCGACTGCGCTCGAGAATTGCGGCCACATTCATGTCATCCATGTGAGATTGCCGCTCGCATGCCACGGGAACCAATGGACCAAGGCGGCAGCTTGTTTTGGCAAGCTTTGCAGAATTCCTGGCATGCAGGAGTGGGCATGCGCTAAGACGTTTGACCTTGTCACGTGGGCTATATGCCGAAACCCCGCAGCTGCTACGAGCAAGTTTGCTGGTGCACGTTGCTCTTCTTGATCTCCCAGTGCTCGAAGCTGCTGTCTGCCTGCAAGCAAAAGAAAAGCTGGCGGCAGCTAGCGCGAGACAAAACAAGCGAGCTCTGAAGCTGGCAAACTTAAACTTAATTTGCTAGCTTTTGCTGGTCTAGATTGCATCTTGAATCCGCATGACAATCTGCAATGCAACAGGACCCGCGCAGCCTCCTCAACGTCCAGTTCAAGCAGACGACTGAGCATCATCCACTCCTGCAGGTCAACTTCCGGGGAGTCGTTTACAAGCAATCAGGGCCTTTGAACTCTAGTCGCGCGTAGCACAGAAGGTCAGCCCATGCAGTCTGTCCGGCAGCGAGAGCTCCGTGGTGACTGGCTCCAGACCTGCCAATCCTCTGGTCCTGCTCGCCTCAACGCGCAGGAAAACAAAGCCAGCAGCCTTCCGGCAACTTATCTGCAAGAGCTCATTGCAGTCCCACAATGCGCATACCCAAGCCGTTTTCCCCACATGGCCGAGGAGTTCTGGCAAGTGGTGGAATGCTGCCGCAACTCTCTGGAGCCTTCATGAAGCCAGAGGGTCACGGGCTTAGGTGAAACGAGCACGAGCTTTTGGTTCCTGGTTTCATGCCATCTGCCTTAGCACAATCCGGATGACAGAGCAACGGCCTTTATATCAGGCGGCATCTCCAACTTATCGGACTCCGCGCCAACAAGTACCATGATACAGATATATATATATATATATAATGGAGCCCACATCCTCCAACTTGATTCCTGATACATGTTGAATCATCGCCTCTCTCCGCCAAGGGGCTGGGCAGAAAACCTCCGCTTGCTCGGCAACTAGTTGCCTGGGCCCTTCCGCTGCTTTCCATTCTGGACTTTGGCCTCAAGTGTCGCTGCAAACGCTGATTACCTTCCGCAGCTCCGCTTACATCTGCTAAATACATGCTTTGCACATACTTCCAGCATCAGCTTGCTGAGGAGAAGGCCAAATAGTCACTAGACTCATTCTTACACTTCTCCCGGTCTTCGGAGAAGTTGGTCGGTGGGTCATCTTCCGCTCCGTCCCCAGCACCTTGCCGTGAAGTCGGGCGACCTGCATTGGCAACCAACGTCCCCGATTTGGTGTTTGCAAACGCAGTGGGGCAGTAACTGTTCGCTGTCGAGGGCCCATCCCCTCCTTGGCCATCTGCAGCTTGCGCTCGACAGTTTATTGTCAGGAAGTTGTGGTCGGAGAGGAGGCCCTTCTGGGCCTGGCTTTTGAGTCTTGCAGCGTTCATGCGCTGTGTTCCCTCTGCTCCGCACATCCTGGTTAGTGGCCTCGTTCTCGATTTTCTCGAAATCCCTGAGGACCTTGCGGTTGATCTTCCCGGCATTGATCCTGAAGCTCACGCCGTAAAATCGTACAGCAGAGGCTCACTAGCCTTAGCTTTACAGGGCTGCGTGGCAAGACCTTCAAGTCATCCAAGCCGCTGGTCGGATACCCGCTTGATGAACTTCTTTACGGCAACTTCGAACTTTCGAAAGAACATCGGCAAGTCAGCCGGGGAATCAACCTCGCCGGGCTTGACAAGCTCACTTCGCTCAGGACGAGCACTCTCTCTCTCTCGCTCTCTCTCTCTCCCGCACGCATGGCCCCCTCCCGAAGGAGAAGGCCGCCCCCAGGGGCGCGCAACTCCGAGCACTCTCTCTCTCTCTCTCTGTCTCTCTCTCTCTCTCTCGCTCTCTCTCCCTCTCTCCCTCCCCCTCTCACAATGAGCATAAAACTCAGCATTTTGACCAGTTGCTTCCTGATCTTCGGGACAACGACGCACAGAATAAAGCATGATGCGACCGTTATGTCTCTTCGGCCAGTTGCTTGTACGAGACCGCCGGAATGCATGAATAGCTTGACACCAGGACGGCGTGCACCCTCCGACATGCTGACAAGCTGCCTTCGCTGGATCCTCAAACTTGGAAAGAACTCCACCCATTCTTGCCTCAGCATCACAGTCAAGAGGTGGGCCACAGCCCGTCATGTCGTAGCGGCATAGCGCGGCAAGCGCAGCAAGTGACTGGCACGATCTTAGACAGATCCTGAGTCAAGCACGGCCCAGCGCTTCATGTGCTCGGATTGCAGGGTGGTTTTCTGAAGGCGGACCCTGCAAGCCTGCAGAGAACCACAAAGCTTTGCTGGCCGTGGCTTGGCTGTGGCTTTGTTATAGCGAGCGGGGCATCAGTACAAGCCTTTCACTGTTGCCGAGTGTTTTAAGTACTGCATGCAAACAAGCGGCTCTTGAAGCGAAAGGGGGGTCTTGGCTTTAACAAACGAGGCTTGGCTAGGTTGTCTTTGGAGTCTTTGGCTGGGAATCTGCGAATTTGCCGGGCTTCTCAAATTGTTTGGCGTTGGCTTGTCTGTGCTATTGCCGGGGGTCTTGGGGCGCAGCCCCCACTCCCCAGCTGCAATAGTGTCAGTGCAAGGGCTCAGACCAGCCCACATTGGCCCCAATAAGAAAAGCGAGCACATTGGCCCCAATAAGAAAAGCGAGGGCTCAGACCAGCCCACATTGGCCCCAATAAGAAAAGCGAGGGCTCAGACCAGCCCACATTGGCCCCAATAAGAAAAGCGAGGGCTCAGACCAGCTCACATTGGCCCCAATAAGAAAAGCGAGGGCTCAGACCAGCCCACATTGGCCCCAATAAGAAAAGCGAGGGCTCAGACCAGCCCACATTGGCCCCGATAAGAAAAGCGAGGGCTCAGACCAGCCCACATTGGCCCCAATAAGAAAAGCGAGGGCTCAGACCAGCCCACATTGGCCCCAATAAGAAAAGCGAGGGCTCAGACCAGCCCACATTGGCCCCGATAAGAAAAGCGAGGGCTCCGACCAGCCCACATTGGCCCCAATAAGAAAAGCGAGGGCTCAGACCAGCCCACATTGGCCCCAATAAGAAAAGCGAGGGCTCAGACCAGCCCACATTGACCCCAATAAGAAAAGCGAGGGCTCAGACCAGCCCACATTGGCCCCAAAAACAAAAGCGAGGGCTCAGACCAGCCCACATTGGCCCCAATAAGGAAAGCGAGGGCTCAGGCTCAGACCAGCCCACATTGGCCCCAATAAGAAAAGCGAGGGCTCAGACCAGCCCACATTGGCCCCAATAAGAAAAACGAGGGCTCAGACCAGCCCACATTGGCCCCAATAAGAAAGCGAGGGCTCAGACCAGCCCGCATTGGCCCCAATAAGAAAAGCGAGGGCTCAGACCAGCCCACATTGGCCCCAATAAGAAAAGCGAGGGCCCGGACCAGCCCACATTGGCCCCAATAAAAAAAGCGAGGGCTCAGACCAGCCCACATTGGCCCCAATAAGAAAAGCGAGGGCTCAGACCAGCCCACATTGGCCACAATAAGAAAAGCGAGGGCTCAGACCAGCCCACATTGGCCCCAATAAGAAAAGCGAGGGCTCAGACCAGCCCACATGGCCCCAATAAGAAAAGCGAGGGCTCAGACCAGCCCACATTGGCCCCAACAAGAAAAGCCAGGGCTCAGACCAGCCCACATCGGCCCCAATAAGAAAAGCGAGGGCTCAGACCAGCCCACATTGGGAGGGCAAGCCTTCCACTTTGCCGAGCATTTTTTTGCATGCAAACAACAAGCTTTTGAAGCGAAAGCGTGGCCATGAAAAGAACGAGGCAGACATGCCGGGCCTTGCGAAAGAAGGCTTGGCTCTTCCCCCTCTTGCAGAAGCGTCAGTAAAAACGACTGGCTTTTGCATGTGCAGTTTTTGCAAGCTCGCAGTGGAAAAAATCTGCTGTTATTCGGAAAAATACGTAGCCTCGAGGGGTTGGTGGCGCTTGAAGAACAAGGCCAAAAATGGAAACCGAGACCCGAATTTCGCAAAGGTTGCCTGCCAGAATGCAACCAAAGGCTTAAAATCATCGCGCCTGTGAAGTCTAAACTTAAACGACGTTGTGGCTTCCTTAAGCCCCGGCACAACTACTTCTCCCGGCAGTTCTACTTACGTGAGCATCATCGCGGACCTTCGTGCCCCACCCTTAAGCATATGACCGTGTTATGATACACGAATTCGCAAGCAAGCACCTTTAGACCATTACACTGTAGGCATTCCCCCTCAGAGCAGCATTTCTTTCCGCAAGTGTGCGGCCTCCTGCTCTTCAATGGCTTCGTTGAGCTTTTGTTCGGCCTGTTCGAGCTCCTTGCAAGTGCATCTGATCGCAAGCCCTGTCATTTCTTGTCAAAGAATCGCCCACATATTCTCTAGCTGGGCAGAATCCTTGTGCAGCGCCATTGGGTCATTGGTGTGGTCGACTGGTAAGCCTGCCAAGAGTCTGGGGTCACCATCTCGGCTACTACTTTCCGGGTATGTCATGCAGCTACTGTGCCCGGCTGAGGAAGCCTTCCATCTCCTGCTTGAGCTTTTCGTGCTTTTGCCGTAGAACCTGCCCAGGCCCAGCCATGAGAGGGCCGTCAGCCCTGGCCCACCCAAAGTTCAAGCACTCAGCAGACCTCCAGGTTGACTTCTGCCTCTTTCACTGAGGCTTTCAGCTGCTCCTGCCACTGCTGCCATGTTCACGCTTCATGTGTTTGGAGAAGAAGGTCTAAGCTGCATGGGGCAAGGGCCTGCTCGACGTCACGATTCAGAAACTTGTGAACGATGTCCATGACCTGGGCACGGCCATTTGGTCATGCGCCACAAAATCCAACGAGTTGCGCAAAACTTCTCTCGTTGTCCACCAAGTCACATCCGCCAGGCCCGTGACATCCCGAATCTTTTGGAAGTTGTCCTCGGTGGTCTGTGATCTTTCCACCTGCTCGAAGGTGGTCTTCTGCAGACAGTTCCTCGGTGTAGGCACAGACCAGCAAGAGTCCGGCGCCAGAGGGGCTTACACAAATGCAAGAATGTGACAGATGAAGCCACGTGACCCCGAGAGTTTCTCGATGGCGTAGAGTTTCCGTAGTCGCCCCGCCGAGGCATTGAATGCTTCGTTTGCTGCATCCAAAGCCACCTGCCCAGGGCTTTGTTAGGATTTTGGTGGAGTGTGCTTCTGTGCCTTCGCATGAGTCGAAAATAATGAGAGCATGTGACTGTAAACTTGACTTACCAAGCTTCCACAGTGCACCACCCTTTGCGCCTACGCTCGCTTGGCAACAATTCTGTCAAAGCCCTGGCGCACATGCCCTCTTTAAGCGACTGGGTTCAGGCCGCATTAAGCCCTAAAAGGACCTCAAGACACGGGACCCATGTGCAAGCCCTGGACAGCTTGTTGGAACTTTTGCGGTTCGCGCCGTCAATGTACAGAACACCATTTTGGAAAGGATTGCGACCGTTGCACGAACTGCCGTGCCTCATGTCGCCAGCTGTTGAAGTCGGCTCGCCTCGCATGGCATCACGCGGCACAATGCAAGCGCTCCCAATCCACACTTCCAAACAACCAAGCTCCCTTCTCCTGCAAAAGCTTATGCAGGAGGCCTTCCATTGGCATCCTTTCTCTTGTCTAGCTCTCCTGAGATGCACAGAGCCGCAATTATGGAAATTATGGAGGGGGGGAGGACAACCCACAAGCTACGCGAAACAGGGACGAAAAGCTTCCAGGTCTGCAGCTGCGTATCCACCGATAGCATCCAAGGCTGACTTGCGCACCTCCCGCTCCATGCTGGCCTGCTAATGGCATGCGGAAGCTTGAAACAGAGAGAAGCTCATGGTTCCAGGCCTCTTCACTATAAGACTCCAGGGTCTTGTGGATCTGAACCTTGGCACACCTGGCTCAGTTCACAGCCCTTCCCTTTCCAACACAAAGCAGAATGCCTGCTCTGGTCAGGCTTGTTAGACCGAAGTGACCGAAGGACATGGGTTTCTCAGTTGTTGTTTTCTGCGTGCCCCCTAGGGCTTCCCACGGAAGATGAAACCAGTCATGATAGTCTCGGGGGCATCGTTCTTTACCTGTCCTATCGTTCCACTGATCAGAAGTAGCCTAAGTAGCCATCCCTGTTAACCCTCAACCCAAAACCCTAACCCCTAAACCCTAAACCCAAAACCGCCGCTCATGTCCACATCTTGTCACGTGTGCAAAAACAACGGAATGCCTGGCTTGCTCGCTGTCTGTCCGCTTCTGCTGAAGCTCACGCTTCTTCCTATCCAGGTGCTCCTCGCAGCCATTGGGGCTAGAGCAATATGAATGTACTGATCCAGCAAGATCCACGAAACATTAAAGTAATATAAAAGGAATATTAAAGCAAAATCTAAGCAATTTTAGAGTAATATTAACTGTAATATTAAAGGTAATATACCCTGGCGAAGCCCGAAGCTCTCAAAAAGTGCTTCAAGCTACTGGCGTAAGTCGTGCCAAGTGTAAGTCGTGCCAAGTTGGCGCCACTGGATCTCCTCCATTTGAAACAGCTTCTGCTTCAAGATTGCTTGTTCTCGCTGGGTCCGCTTCAGCATGTGCTCGTAGACTTTGCGGCTGGTCAAGGCTTCCTTCCCAGGTGCCAAGTGAGAACAGCCACCGGCGTCAGAGCTCGCCAAACTACTATTTGCTTACGAACCCCCAAAAGCACAAAATGTTCTTCCTCATATTATAAGGGCGATACAGGGATTTTTCTTTTTGGGGGGCTCTTGAGCAAATAGTAGCAAAGCAGGCGCGGCAAGGAGTCCTTGTTTCGCTTCATGACATCAATGTACTGTTCGGACAAGACGTTCCAGGTCTCATCCACCTTCTTTGTCCAGTCACCTCGGCTGCACGTCTCTAGTAGGACCTTGCAAGTCGCAAGTCCGCACAGTAACCCACGAACGCGATGTGTCTGCCCAGTCGCCCTTGTTCATGTGCTGCTGGTCCGCTGTTCGGATGTCCTCACGCAGTCGATTGAGCCGCAGCTGCTTCGCCTCTGACTCTTCGTGCACTTGGTCATACTGCTGGTGTACCTCTTGCGGGGAGCTTCATTGAGCAGGAACCAACTTGCACCCTTTTGCACGCGAAGTTTCCCTTAGTTTCCCTCTGCCGGGATGCCTGGATCAAGGCCTTCTTGACCTCCTCCAAGGCACCATCGTCTTTCGTTACCAGGGCATTTGTCGTGCGTTCCACTAACCTGACAAGGCATGGCCATTTCAATCGCCCCTGTTCTTTGCAAACCCTGGTCTCAGGGATGCGTGTGCATTGTGCCAGCCTGATGAAGTCGTGGCTTCCACGCCCTGGGTTGAAGATGCGCGGCATGGCTCGGCTGAGTCGGGTCAAGCTCCAGAAAAAAGGTAGGTTGGAAAGTGCTTCGTGCTCGAAGACCCTATGCGGACTACACCAGAGCACTATTAGCAAGTTTCACCCACGTGCTCACGGTGAAACGTCGAAGGGCTGCTGAATGGCCGCGCGCAGCGTCCTCGTGTCTGCATGTGGCGCTCGGGCAGATCAACGAGGGGCGACTCAAGAGCAGGACACCAACATGGCAGATGCCACACTTTGACACACAGAGTATTGCGGTAATGGTAAAGAAATATTAAAGTAAAAGTATGGAAACATTATAGCAATATTCGAGTAATACTTTATTAATACTATAGTGATATCGCAGTAGCATATACTAGCATTACAGAAAATGAAGTGTGGCAGTCACCGGCTCTGCATTATTTATCTCCTCAGCCTTCGGGTACTGCCAAGCACAAGTGCCATGGCTGGAAGTGCCAGCAGGAAGAAGCCTCGCCAACACACATTCTGATTCCGGTAAGAAACCCAGAGATAAGATCTCGGCCTAGCGAGCTCCAGCTCCAACTCCACTGGCCTTTGACATGGCTTTGGTAACCCCCTGGTAACATTGACCCTAGTAGCGGAGCTGGATTGGGAAGGCAGACCAGGAACTCACACGCTGAGAGCGCAGCTAACAGCGCAACATGGTGAATCTGGCGGTTTGGGCTCCTGAGTTTTCAAAGGCTCCAAGGGAGCCCGGCACACAAACAGAACCACATTTGCAGCGTCACGAAACTCACGTGCGAACTCGGGCCTCCTGGGTCTCTTGCGCCTCCTTGGCCTCCTGGGCCTTTTTGAGGTCCTCTTTTAGGTCCTCTTTGGCCTCTTTGGCCTCTTTCGTTCGACGGTGTGTCGTAGCAGCTGCTTTGCCTGCGCCATGCCCTACTTTGGGCTGGCCACAACAGGCGGACCCCCTGTTAGCCATGAAAGCAGCCACAGCCTCCTAAATACGCTCGAAAATTGGAAAAATAAAAAAACAGTGCACGAGTTAAGCTGAGGATTAGATGATGAGCAGCGACGAGCGGCGTTGGCGCTGCAGCCAGTTCCCATCCTGGAGGCGGCTTTGGCTTCTCATGCCATGAACAAAGTGGGCGCTTCAATTCTGCCATCACATGCCTACATACAGTTCTACAAGTTCAGGTCTTCGGTCGCAAGCTGAGGGGTCTCCATGAAAACTCTCTGAGTGCGTCCTCTGTCTGACCGAAGGATTCCATGTCCGAACTCGGCCCAGCTTTCGGGGCCTAAGCACCACCAGGCGCCGTTCATTCTTGCACTCGACACAAGTCGTGACACTGCTCCATGCAAGCAAAGTAAACCGTGGTTCGCTTGCTTGCGGCGTTTCTTCGCCCACATTGAGCCCTACTCATACCATGCCGAGCATTTCTGCCCTGCGAGCTCGTTATCTTCGGCAGCTTTTCGCACACCACTTCACTGTCGAACACCGTGCACTAGCACTCCTCAATTCATACACTGGATATCAACTCAATATAGTGGAAGGGGTGCTCAGCTGCTCAGCGGCAGCCGCAAGTTTGAACATCTAGCGTTCAACGCATGGCAGCTGGCCGCAAGAAGTCAGACTAGTCATCCTCCTCGGAGTCGTCCGACTCATATCCCCCGAGGCCTCCAGGCAATGCACGAGAGAAAAGACCAGAAGTAAAAAGATGCAGACTGCAGAAACCAAGCGCAGGCCTCCAATCCCGCCAGCTGCGGGCCCTTCATTGGCTGTGGCCTTCAGACTCACAACCTCTGAACCCTGAGGCCTTAGGGCCTTAGGGGCCCTTAACCCTGTCCCAACAAGCTCTCCCGGCCTCAGAGGCTTTGGGCGCCTGGGGCGCCTCTTCGTTCTTGGGCCGCTTGGCCTCCGGCTCCGGCCTGGCTTCTGCATTGCCACCCATATTGAATTAGTCCTTGGGACTTGCCTTCTCTGTTTTGAATTGGAAAAATTTCCAGGGCTCTGGTTGATCCTAAAGGGGGAATGTTGCCAACCCACTCCGCCATTCTCGCATACCCTCTCATCGCAAATGTCAAAGCAGCACTCTAGTGCTAAGGTGAATCTTCAGTGTCTTCTATTGCGAACTCTGTGGGGGGGGGGGGTGGGGGGCAGCAAGTCTTGTTGCTGGCTGAGTGGCGTCTGGCTTTTTGCCCCTTGACAGCAACAGACATAACGTTTGTCAAGTTAGGCTCTGCGAAGTTCGAGCTTCCACAAGACAGCGCCAAAGGAGTTTCAAAGGAGTTGCTGAAGAATTTAAGCAAAGCGTCCGCCAACTTTCAAGAAGCTCGGAAGTTCCTGAAGCAGGCTTGTGCAAGTCATGGCAATCATCGTATCACCTATGCCTGTGCATTCAGCACATGAGGATGATTGTCGCTCGGCCCCGCTGCCACTTTCCAGTCACCAAGGAATGCATCGTGGCAGCGCGTCGCGAGCAAAAGATTGGCCGAAACATGCCCTGTTGACAGACTTGCCTCGACTACCTCTGTCCGAGCCGAGATGCACGTTTTGTGTTTTTGGCTGCGGCACGCTCCGCCACCAGTGATGCCAGCCCTGCCTGACAAGAACCACCGAAGCAAGCCCGGGCGCCATGGAACAGAACAACGGTCGCCTATCTCGGGCCTTGCTTGCCGCCTCCTTCTTCTGGCTTTCCTGCAGCTTTGCAAACTCGGCCAGCTCGTTGGCTCGGGCTCGGCCTTCCTGGACAGCTGCAAGCGATGGTGGACCACACAGCAGGCAACAGGCACTGGCAACTCCAGCTTCACACTTATGTGCAACTCGCAGGAGTCCTTCGCACGCTGCTTAAGCAGGTCCTGATTTGGGTCCTTGGCATCATGACGGACAACTGACTGGTCGAAATTCCCACCTCAACCAAATGCTGTGAATCCCTACGTGCTCTGGGAAATTTTCGCACTTGCTTCTCTCGGCATGTGAGGATTCACGTCTCGTTTGACCGCAGCAGAAGCACTTCATCAGTGATGCCCGCCGCTTGCGCCACTTCCTTGAAACAGTAAATGCATGTAAATGCCACGGCCCCCGAGCCCTCAGAGCCCTCAGACATCTGAAATGTCTGAAGTCCTCATCGAAGCCATCGTCTTTGGTCAGCGACACATCTTGGGTCGCACGCCCTTCCCACCCTGCACCACGTACGACTATCATCATGCGAATCAGCTGCATGCCGCGCAAACGCGTATCTTCCGAACAGTGCCAGGGCGGCCCTTTGTTGCAAGCCCTCCCCCGTAGTCTCGGGCTGACAGCCCAGCCATGAGTGCTGCAGCACTCGGCCTCTTCAAACATAAACCACGCACGCAAGATGTCCCCTGCGCCATCACGGCACCACTTGACTTGCATCAATCTTCTCAGCCTCCAACTATGCTCAGAGCATCGCTGTGGAAGCTCTGCATTGGACATGTTTGGGCCAGACATATTGCAGTTTTCCGCAACTAAGGTAACTAAGACGTCAAACTATTCCAGGCCATCAAATCTTCACACTAATGGATACAACAGTCTGGACAAACCTTTTGTAAGGAAGAAGCCGGAGCCGCGGGAGGAGAGGACCGCCCCCACTCCTGCAGGACCTCATGATCAATATGACTGACTTGCTAGGACGCCTCACCATTCAAACGCCGCCTGGCTACCACATCAAATGAATGCAGGCTCCAACCACAATCTCTGGTCTTGGCACATGGCTTCCTCAGTACTGGCTCGACCTGAGGGACTCCGTCGTTCAAAAGTAGGTGCCCGCATGTGTACAGGCAACAGCTGCTGAAAGACCAGGCCAAGTGGCCATCCAAAACCTTGGCCACTGCTGCGGCCTGGTCGGTGGATTTGAATAGCTTCGACATTGGAATCACCCGATGTGTCTTCAAGTCCTTCTCTGTCAGCCAGCTTCAATCACAAAACCCAGTGAGGAAGCCCGAAGTTGTTGAAAGCGTTCGCCAGTGCCGTGGCGTGTTCCGCAGTTGCCGCGGTTTCCCTTCTGTTGATCGTCCAGATAGGGCAACTGTCGCGAGGATTGTGCACATGGCATACGCCGTTGGGTTGCTTTTGGAACTTGCGGCTCGTGCACGCGCTTGGATGTGCTGCGATGCCGATCTGCGTGCTATATGTCTTCACTAAAGTAAAGCCACCAATGATGCCTCGGCCCAGCCTGCGCCCATCGCAACTTTGCTTCGGCGGGACGCCGCGTCTCGAGTTGAAGGGCCAAGTCTCGACCGGCCTCGACGGCCAGCCTCAGAAGGTCTGGGGCTTGGGGCAGGGCTCAAGGCGGTTGATGGTTAACGGTTGGGGTACCTTTCATGGGCCTTTATGAAGCAAGCTTTGTTGTCCTTGCCCACTTGCCGGCAAGAAGATCAGATACAGGCAGGTGTCCTCATGGAGGCTATTGCTCCAAGGGCTCCCACACGCCCGACAGCTTTAACTTTAGCTGCGCAAACTTAAAATTCAGTTCCGGTTTGACTCCAGGACAGGGGAGGCGTCGTCGAAATGCGCCGCCCCAAGACTCTGGAATACGTGCTGGAGGCCTTCCCGAGTCAATGGAGTCGAGCCGTGCATTTTAGCACAAGCAGACAGAAACACAACAATACGAGCACAAGCCCGCTGCTGTGACAACTGGCATGTCATTGTTTGCATGTCATTGTTGCACCTGTCGTTGAAATTCTGGAGGTGGCGCTCACTGCCCATCACGCAAGAGACGGAGACAGCTGCACCAGAAATCTATCTCCAAGGTCCTGCCCACCCTGTTCAACAATGGCACGGGAGGTAAGCATCATAAGCTTGTCGACAATGTCCGAGTTCGTCTGGTCCCGCGGTAGTGGCGGTCGGCGTTCGTTGACATAGCGATTGTTGAAAGCTTGATGCCAATTGTTGCCGGCTACCTTAGACCCCAGGTTGGCCACATGCTGTAAGAGCCTGCTATGATTCTGCTGACGTTGAAATTATCATGCTATCACTTCCTTGCTGAGCTTGCCCTCTCCTCCAAAACTTAAACAGCGGCGCTAAGCTATCTGCGAAATTTCGCGTCTTTGTCAATTTCTCTCAAGTTTACCCGGCTGCCTGGTGGGTCAGGTCATATGGGATGTCCCTGGCTCCGTGCATCACTCCGATGAGGCCTGCGAGCGTGGCTGCTTGGTTGTCGCAGTCAAAGCCGGCGGCAATTCCAATGCCGACGGTTCGCTTGAAGTCGCCACCTCCGTATAGGAACGCCATGGCGCCCATGGCTCCATTCACCATGGCCGAGACGCCACAATTCCACGGAACTCCACCACAGTCCGAAGGGTAGTACGTGTATGCATTCCGTATTTTGTACCAGGTCTGCCGCCAGTCGTGCGGACTTTCAGAATGCCATTGGCGAACATCCTGGAGGGCTCGATGATACGGGCTATCTCCAGGGACCTTCGACATACCAATGTCATACATCCTGTGGACGTTGTTGCTGAAGAAGGCGGCGCTGTACAGGGCGGCGTAGAAGCGGGTGGGGTGGGTGCCCCAAGAGTCGCTTGTGATCTTGGCCCCCCACTCTGCTCGCTCCACCGCCTCAGCACTTGCAACACCGCTTCGATTGTTTCGATCACAGCTGAAATGACATGAGAAGGATCACGAGTATCTGCGTCGACTGCCGTCGATTGCCAGAGCCGTCGCTTCACACGGGCACAAACACACACAGACACCCCACCCTTTGCTGCCGACCTCCCACATGGTGCAGCCCCTCCCCCTCCCGATTTGTCTTGACACTGGGGCATACCTACATCATACATTCCTCAAGGTTGAAGAGTTGCGGTTCATTGTCCAGAAGCAGACCCATGCAGCCTTTCAGGAATCTCTGAGCCCTCGAGGCGTGCTGCATGCAATGAAGCATATTTTGGGAACACCCCGGCCTTGTCAACCATGCCTGGATACACTGCGCTCCAGATCTCGTTGACGAGCTGCGGATCGATCGTCCACCAGAAGCGGTTGTGGCCCTGTGAGCCCGTCTGCGGTGGAATCTCACCCCTGTTCATGTTTTCTCTTGCCACCTTATTTGCGAACCACAGCGCGTCCCCACCATTGACCTGGATGTGGACGTAGTTCCGCCAATATCCAGCTATTTGTTTGTAGTTGAGCCCAAGACCATGCTCCATCAAAGCATGCAAAGTGACAAACTCGATGTCGGTGTCGTCCTTACGGCCATGAGGCAGAAGCATGACGAATACAAACTTTGTCTCCGACACCCTCCGTTTGGGGTACCATGCAACTGTTGCCTCTAGCTGTCCTAGGCTGCCACCCCACTTCGATGGAAGCTGTGACACATGATCACTCCCAATCCTTCAAAAGGCTCTTTCGGCTCTTTCTTCGGTCTCCACTCTCCAACGTTTAGGGCCCTGGGGTCTGGGGCCGGGGTCTGGGGCCGTCGGCGCAGGCATTCGCAAGGCCTAAAGGGATCTGGCGGGGTATCAAAGCCTCAGTGAGTGGCAGCCCATTCCTGATGATGTTGCGACTTCTTCAGGTTGCATGTTTGCGTAGCTGAGTGCGCGCCACCTGCTACAAGAGCTTCCGCAACTCGAGTGTGCAAGGTAAGCCAAGCCGCGTCTGTATACGCTCCCTGGAGCTGGTTCAATCTCTGCGGGATGCTCCCTCGACCGTCGGAGTTGCACCTGAGGCCGGAGGAGTGCGCAGCGTGTTGATCGTAGTAGGTCTGAGGCTCAATGGGCATGGGCGAGTCGGTGTAGAGGAACTCGAAGGGCCTTGGGATCTTGGGATCTTGGATCTTCAGCTCCAACTTCATTGTTTCATGCGTCCATGAATGCATCAACAAAAGCATCGCTGTCTCACATGCTCCAAGGGGCAAGCCCATGAAGTTGCCCACGAGCTGGCCCACCCAGTATCCCATCAGCTTGTCGTACAAGACATGCTTGCTGATGGTCCGACTGGCTCCAGCCAAGGAGCCCAAAGTCTGGTTGGTGCCCCGGAGCTGGGCATCAGCAGCAGCACAGCTCGCACAGCTAAGGGCCAGGAGCAGGGACCGTGCCATCGCTGCAGCTGCCATCGGCTCCACGGAGTCACTCTTGAACAAACAGCTTTTGGAAGGCAAACGTCTCAAGTCAGGTAAATCTCTGCTACCTGTCGTTCTCTCCTTCAACCACCGCCCACGGATGCACTTTCTACGCATGTCCGGGCATGCTCACTGGTGAATGTATCCAAAAGGTGGCGAATGTAGTGCCCCTAAGCAAATCCGATACATCCTGCAACCTCGAAACTGGCATGGCATTGAGAGGACAAGGTCGATCATGGTCAAGACGATCTTCTTCGCATCCTCTTTGACTCAGGTCTTCGCAGAGAAGGGTCTACCATGCTTGTGGCGCATGCAGGTTCGCACGCCTCGGGATCAGGAAAAGCAAACTCGTTTGCGAGGGCGAAGGCCAAGCTGTGATGAGGGTGAGCGGACGCAAACCTGAAAACAAAAAATCGGAGAGTGCTCTCTGTTTGCCCCTAAAATTTGAGGTCCGAGGCCCTCGCCTGTGACACTTCATTAACTCGTGGCCTTCGTCCTCCTCTTCTAAGTCACCGGATCTCGCTGCTTGAAGGGATGCCTTGGCCTTCCTGGGCAGAGTCGCCAAGTCTGGACCCCAACTGCATCTCAAGGGGTTTCGCACTACTGCTACGCACGCGACCGGAACTGGGATGCTTGATGATTGCCGTTGCTCATTGCGGGATGCCGCATGCGCTACGCTCCCCGCTTCCTGCTGCTAAGCAGCGCCTCTGCTTCCAGTAGTTGTTGCTGCAGCGAAGGCGATGCCGCTCGCCACATCTCACCACCGAAAAGGAGGTCGCCTCCAAGGCATGCCAAGACTCGCAAGTGATGACCAGCGCATGCGAGCACAGGAGGCAGTGGCACCTCCCTCTATACAACCCGAAAATCTTCGTGTGTCGTCTTGCGAAGAGGAGCAGCGAGCGCACTGGCACCTGCCACATTTCACCGGCACGGCCACCTTCAACATCCTACAACCAGCTTACACGAAAGACCTGACCGTCTGATGTGTGCATCGCCTGAACTCGTATCGCTCGTTGAGCTCCTTACCGGGAGACCCAAAGAGAGAGAGAGAGAGAGAGAGAGAGAGAGAAAGATAGAGAGAGCGGCTTTCTAGGTCCACAAATCTGTGTTTTGAAACGTAACGCAGTGCCGGCAAGGAGCTGCCTGGCGAAAGGCTGTATCCATCAAGAGTCCGGCATCATCTAAGTAGGACACTGTCAGCTCCTGTGCCATGTGTATGATCACATGTCTGCTTGGCGCTCCGCGTTTTCTGAAGCGCAATGCCCCACGTGATGTCAGGCCTCCCCAGGAGACACCGCACGGACGGCACGCAAGGTGCCAAGGTCTGCATCCACCAAGCCTGCCGGAATCCAGATTTCAAGCTGACTGCGGTGCTTGTCCCAGCGCTGTCTTGGGTGCTGCCAGGGTTCAGTTTGGCAGACAGGAGTGGTTCGCTCTGGCCAGAGTCGGAAAAACTACCTGGTTGGAGGCAGCCCCATTGGCAACTTGCTGACAACTGCTGACGAAACGCGAGCATACAATCAAGCGCAAGACCCTACTGTGTGTGGAGTCCGGAGTGCCTGGTCCTGACCTGCAGGCCCAGCACCGAAGGAGTTGAAATGAAGCACCGATCGCACGAAGAGCGCAGCCTCGGGATCTGCCTCAGCTGTCGAGCTACCAGCGCAACTACTCCAAGGATGCCGGCAAGAATTTCTTGGTCCCCAACTTGCGGCGAAGCACTTGCTGAAAGCTGTTAGCTGCACTTGCTGAAGCTTGCTTAGACAGCCCTTTGTTTTCGAAGTGCCTCCTTGGCCGTTGCCCGTAGCCGCTGCAGTGCCGGACTGGTGCTCTCCGACGGAAGGAAAAGATTTGCCTCTGCATGGAGACTCTTCGGAAGCCTATGACAATGTGGAAACAGCGGAGGCTCACGGCAGGCTCACAAAGAAGCATGTGCCTGTCGCAGGGCCGCCACGGTGCCCAGGGCCTCTGCGCTGAGGCGCCGCAGGCGCGGAACGCGGAGCAACGGCGGCTCGCACAGGACCAGGTCCTCGGTTGAGCCGTGTGCAATTGGGTGGTTCTCTGACTTGAGTTTCCTTTGGGGTCCTGATTTTAAGAGTGCCGGCTAGAAAGTGGAGCCACAAAGTGACCTTAATTCAGAGAACTACCCATATTTTACCTTTAAACAGTGCACGGGCACTTGAGAGATGAGGAGTGAGGAGTTTGAAAGTTTGAAGCTTGGAACTTTGACGATTAACGACAGCCGAGCTCGAAGAGTTTGATGCTTTGAACGTGTCGGAGATTCACAGCGACAGCGGTCTGAAAGAGACGATCTCGAGCGTCGCGGCGCAACAAAATGGGAACCGGCAAAGGGAAGAATCGCCTTGCAGGAGACCTCGCAACAAGACCCCATAGCCCAAACCCCGAAAAAAGCCAGTCAGCTAGACCCCGAACGCGAGGCCCCAAAAGCCCCTAACTAGCCATCAAGCCGCACAAACCCTAAACCGTACAGACCCCAGAGTCGGAGCCCCCATGTTCAAAGGGCTGGATACGGGTTCAGGGAGGGCTTTGGGTTTAAGCTCCGCTTGGCTCCATGTAAACAAAAAACCTTCGGACCTTGGCAGGCCTGACTGGGTGCTTCACGCAACGGCTTCAAATTTCCAAAACATTCACACTCAGGAAGCTCTCAGACGCAGGGGGAACGATGTTCATTGCTTCACGAAGGCACGTTAGAGCGAAGGAGAGATGCAAAGTTGCGAAAGAGACGCTTCCGCGCGTGTACCTCTCCAAATCTGGAACTCCGAAAGTTCAAACTCGGGAAACTAACACTCGGAGAGATCAAATTTTCAGACTCGTCCTGCTTCAAACTCTCGAACTCGAACGGGCATCAGAGTGACATTCTCTGGAACTTTGAAATCTGCAGAATTTTCTACTTCGCAAACTCGAACGGGCTTCCAACTTCGAACTCTCCAACTCCTGACATTTCAATATTTCGAACGCGCGACGTCGACCTTGCCCCTCAAATGTTCACGCTTTGGAACTCTCAAAGTCGAGTGCCGATGAAACTTCGGAGTTTTCCGAGACGCTTCTTCAGACTTCAAACTCTCGAACTCGCAACCACGATGTTCTGTCGAACTCCAAGCTTTCTAACTTTGACTTTCTTTCCCGACTCAATTCGAAAAGAGGCACTCGATACGCGAGGTTTCGGGTTTGAAAAGTTTGATAGAAAGCTGTCTGTCGAGCAAAAGTCTTCGAACCCTCAACTCTCAACTTCGAAGGAAGTCGCTCGTGACATCAAGGTGGGCCAATGCCCATCGAAGCACAGGTTCGGCCAAGGCTCACCCGGCACATATGAGCGGGTGGCGCGGAGAAACTGGCCCAGCTCTGGTCGAGCCGGGTCCGTCACAACAGCTGGCGACCCCATGCCAAGGTCACATTGCGATCGAACTAAGCTCTGATGATGTCTTCTTCAAACAGAACTAGAATGTCTGATCCAAACGCCAGCTAGACGCTGGTTAAGTGACTGAGGCCTAAGTTCCAACTGACTAGGAAGCAAATGCCATGGCTTCTTGCAGACAAAAGCAGGAGCAGCCACAGGGTGCATGACAAACCTGGTGGTGCTCGCCTGGCTCCTACTGAGCCTACTGCAATGGAGAGGCAGATCCAGCAACCCAGCCTTGAAGCGGACCGTCGGGTGTGACACTTCATCGTCCTGGCAGCTTCTGCAGTGGCTCACGGACCAACCTCTTTGCCCTTTTAAGGCCATCTTTTGCTCGTGCTCATTGTTGTGTTTCTGCGGCCGGCTCGCTGTTTGCTTGCTATTTGCCCCACTGCCCCCTTCCCCCTTCCCCTTCATCCCTTTCCGTAAGTGGCCATGTCGAAGCAGGGTCGTGGTTGTCGCGGTTGCTCTGTCGCTTGCTGCCTTTGTTCGCTTCACACGCTGTCTTCGAAGGGGCCTGCGATGTTCGTTTTTCTGCGGCAGGCTTGACATATGGTGCGGCTGCGGTAGCAAGGCTCTGCTAGCTCCGGAACCGGCTGGAGGTGAGAATCCGGGTTCCTCCTGAAGCCGTAGCCATAAACCCCAATCCCTCCCAATACCCTAAACTCCATAGGCTCCAGTTATCATTGAGCTAACAGGCTGCAGAGGAACGACGCAGAGACCCACATATCTGGGTCATTGCTCGACTTAATTGCATTTTTAAGTGACGGCAGCATCTGAATTCGACCCTGGAACCAAAAGAAGTTTTCAAACAAGACTGACATAAACCTACATCAAATAAGTTCGAACTTCAGGGTGTCTTTGGACAGAGCTCAAAGGGCCCAAACGGCCCAAACCAGAATCCCTGTTCAGCCCACGCTTACGTGGATGGGCACCGTCCGAGAAGATGCGCGGCTGCGCTCGTCGGCACAGCTTGCGGCATGCCTGCTCCGTTTCCTCCCAAATCGACTAGGCCCGACTAGGCCAGGCTCTGTACTGTCAGGACTGCAGTGACTGCACCCAAAGCAAGACTGGTCTTGGAAGCACCGCTTAAAGAGGCCGGGTTAGCGGTTGTGGTGGTGGTGGTGGTCGTGCTCTCTGTCCACATCCCATCATGGATCTCCGAAAGAGTGGCACAAGCGATGCGGCCACCGTCGAAGTCGTGAATGATCATGGTGTGGTCTTCCACGTCATCCTCCTCATAGCCTGTGGGCACCATGACGTCCATCATCACCGAGGGCATGTGGCTTGTGTTGTACATGATCATGGCCCAGGGGTCGGCGGTCACAAAGGTGGAGTTCCAATAGTGGCCGCCGATGGTGTCCTTGTCTGAGCAGTTCATGCCTACGTGGATGTGGACTCCGCAGCAGTTTGCTGCTGTGCAGGCGTCGCTGCATCGCGTGTCGAGGCCGGCTGTGAAAATCCAGGACAAGCTCTGCGTGACGTCCTTGGAGCTCACCTTCATGACGCCGGCAGTGGCGAGGTTGCCAGTGTAGCCGGGATAGGCTGCGAAGCTGTCTGTGGAGGCTTCGTCGATGAGCCCGCAGGCGATCCGGGCGCCGTCATAGTCGTGGATCACCATGGCACGGCCTGAGACATCCTCGCCCGATGCGCCGGTCACAACAGCCAAGTTGGTCTCCAGCGCTGGCATGCTCGTGGTGTTGTACATGACCGTCAGCCAGGGGTCTGTGCCGTTCGTAGTCCAGTAGTGGCCTCCGATGCTGCTGGCATCCGAGCACGTCTTGCCCACGTGAATGTGGACACCGCAGCAGTTGGCTGCGGTGCAGGTCTCGTTGCATCGGGTGTCCAGGCCGGAAAGCTTCCAGGACAGGGTCTGCGTGTCCCCGGAAGAGATGACTGCCATGACGCCTTCCGTTGCTAAGGCTCCAGCGTAACCCGGGTATGGGGCGAAGCTGCCAACAATGGCGTTATCGTAGTTGTCGGCCCTGGCTAGCAGGAGCTGCATCAGCACCACCACGGTTGAGCGCAGGGAGGCCATGGCCGAGGTCGAAGCACCAGTTGGCTAGGGTCTGCAGCCGTACGTCGGGAGGCTTGAGCCAAAATTCTCCATGCGCATGTCTCCCTCCTTCGAAGCTGTCCAGGGCATGCAGATTCATCTGAGATACCACTCCCCGGCACGGCACGGCAGGGCCTCCTCGTCAGAATAGTCCTGAGCAAGAACTCTCAGCAGCTTCATGGGCAACACCACCTCGCAGCAACAATCGGCGGACCTCGTCAATGGCCCCAGGCATGGGTGGGTCATCTTCCTTCGCCAGGCAAAGGAGTGAGAAAACTCAAGAGCCTCACTGAGAACGTCATAACGTCTGTGGCGCCTCATCTGGCTGCATAACCCAGTCCTTGCAGCAGCCATGCCAGAAACAGGAACAGGCTTTTGCTAAGGGCCCAGAGGTGCGAGCCAGGAAATCCACAATGGGCAAGGAGTTCTGGGAGTTGCCTCCTGCTGCTGCGAACCTTGGCACTCGAGGAAATACATGGGATACTAAGCTACGTTCTTCTCTCACTTCTCGACTTGGCCGTCTGCACTATGCTGCACTTGCCAGACCGCAACATTTTCTCATAACGCTTGATAACCAATTGCAAGATTCCAAGAGGTACGGGTGCGGCACGTTTGCCACGCACCCATGGCGTGTCCCAACGCAGAATCAGCGCAAAGGTCAAGCTGCAGCCGTGATTACATGCCCCGCGATGCACAACCACGAACTTGGGACGCGCCCACGCCCTCCCACCGGAAGCGACTAGATTATTCTGGCATCTTGTCACAAAGGAGTGCCAAGCTCACATCAGCGCTCGCCTTCGCTTCAAGAGCCTTGGCTGCAAAGCATACACGAAATTCTGCGGAACCTTCAAAATTTTATCAGAGCCGAGATTCTGAGCAAGAAGCCACGCGATGAGGATCACAAGGAGGGATCCCAAGTTACCCTTCAGCAGGGCTGCCAGCCTGTTCTTACAAGTATGCCAAATCGAGCTGCGCGGACTGCTGCACAACGAGAAGCGCGCCAGGCCACTAGACTTTCTGGACGTCCGGCCTGGTGAGCGTACTTCGGAGTGGCAAGGACCAAGCCAGATGTGTTCCACTCAAGCGAGGCAAAGCGACTCCGGAACCTTCACAGTGCACATTGAAGCCTATTTGAGACACAACCTTAGCCAACCAGGAATGTGGCTGGCGCTGAGCAGACATGTCTTCAAATGTTTGCACCATGGAACGCTGAGAGTGCTCAATCCGTGCAGCGGCAGCACGGACATCTTCTTTGCGCCAAGCCTCGACATGCATTTGTCTGACAGCTTGTTTCAACTTGTGACATGCTGACAAAGACTGGGCACAGCGTGATCAAAGCTCCACTGTAGCCGGCCTTTGCGACGACTCCTGCCCTACTCCTGTCCGAGCACTTGCGGCACGCGGAGGCCTGGATATCTGATTCACAGTCAGCACAGAGATAGAAGACTCCACCAAGCATCCTGTCCCGAACTATACTGCCAAGTCATGCCAAGCTGTAACAAGCAGTTAATATCAATTACGTTCAATTATTCAATTTCTCAACAGTAACAGGGGCAGGCAAGGGTGGTGCCGCAACATGAGCAAGATCCACAGAGCACATCAATCGCATTCCGCTTGCCTTTGCCACGTTGTGCGTTAAGCCTGAGAGCTCTCGGACCGCTGGACTGTTGCCCTGACCGTTAAGGATGTAAGGGAAGCTTCTCGTCTCTGCATGTCTCTGCCCTCACATCACACCACCCTGTAGGCAAGGCACAGGTGCTGCAGAACCAGTCGTTCGAGCGCGGAGGAAACCGACAGATCTGGCAAAGGTGCAGCGGAGAAATGCGGCCTTAAATGCAGTCCGAAAGCAAAGGCGAGCCAAGATTCAGCAGCATGGACACTCATCCGGGTCAAGGAGCAAAAGCAAAGCTTTCCGCCGTAACCCCACAGTCCCAAAGGTATTGTCTCCTTGCGAAAAAGACATATGCAAGCCGACAGCACCACCGCTTGCCGAACTTGCCCAGTCATGTCAGATTACAGAGTGATTGGCCTCTTTTTCGTCCAGGAGCCAGGCACGAGAAGCAGAAGGAACCACCTGCTCAGCTGGACGGCTAGACCTCCCAACAGTCCGTTCTTGAAAGTCGCAGTGCAGATGCCGAGCCTCGTGTGAGCTTGGAAATCGATCAGGTTCTCCTGCGTTGACTGCAGGTCATCAAGCTCGGAGGGAAGGAATTCCCCTGTGCATGTTGAAGCTTGTGCCACTCCCTTCTACCCGTTCCAGCCAGATCCACATCGTCCACTTGCTCCTCTTGCAAGACGCTGCTCTCGAGCAATGCTCCTCATGGGCAGGGATGAGGAACCTTGAGCACCAAACTGCTCGCAATTGCGTGACTCCCATGTCAAGGGTGGTCTCCTAATCAACAGCGGCCAAAGGATTCCAGCGCGTTCCAAAAGACGTGCAATCCGGCCTGCAGGGCAAACTAAAAGCCTGGCCGAGCTGGGCCCACTAGTTCGCCCGACCTGCCTTCGACCGGATGGACCACAAAGCAGCTTCGAGGCAGAGGCACCCTGACAAACTGCAGCCACTCAGCTGCACTTCCTATGCTCCTTGTCACAGCCCCACCTGCGGGCATAAGCCAAGTGGTCTTCCGCACCAACGTGATACTGAAAGTGCACGCCCTGGCTCAGCGCTTGCTGCACTCGACTTCGAAGGTTGTCGCTCATCCTGGCAACTTGCTCTTAAGGCAGCTCTTGAGCACACGCAACTCTACTTCCACATAATTCCGCGCTTCTCCGCGTGATTCCGAGTGGCCTCACCAGATCTTCTGGGCTAAATCCCGGTCGTAAGTGGCTGAGTGTGAGGTCCTCGGGTCTGGTACCGATATGTGGTCAACAGCCCGTCGCCTAGTCATGCCTGGTCACCCAACTGTGTATGTATGGTGCACCGACCACCTGAAATCGCCGCCTTAACAATGATTCAAGGGTCTGTCTGTGGACCAAAAACGAGGACAGAGTGGGCGAGGTGGGAGTTTGACAGCGCCGCAAAGCCTCCCATCGACCTGCAAGGCGTTTCAGTGCTGCCAGGCAGTGGAGCTTCAAGGACAAATGCACAGCTCGTCTTGCAGCCGAGCAACACGCCCAACAGAATGACCCTCTTGTATCTTGGCACAATCCTTCAGTTTGCTCTGCTGGAGATGATACAAAGCGCGGACTGTCACAACTGACTGAAGTCATTCCGCACTGCCACCGGACTGCATGTTGAGACAAGAGGCTCCCTGAGCCTTCGCTCCACCTCTAGCTGTTCCCTTTCGCTCACATCGGTGTACCACTGCGCCCCTGTATCACAGAGAGTCAGGACGTCGAAGTCTTGCAGTGCTTCGCCGTTCTGCCTGCACGCCCAAAGAACAAACACGCTACTGGCCTGGCTAAGCTCAGTTCAAACCTGCTGCTGCTGTGTGGAGGTGCTGAAAGCCAGCAGGTAGAGGCCAGGCGCTCCAGGTCCTCATCGCTGCCATCCTCCTGCGACCCCATGCAGGTCCCCCCCGGCGCTTGCACAGCACCTGGCAAAAGTCCTGCAGCTCCCGCTCGTGCAGCGCTCCTTGGTATCGGTTCCACGCTGAACTGCACAGCCGAGGAATGCCCCAGGTCCCAGCACAACCGAGTCACGAAAAAGGCCGGAGAACTTGCCCATGTCATCCATCGAAATTTGCAGCTCCGCTTCTGCTACCGACACATCGCCAGAGTAGACTTGGCTCAAAACCTTGAGGCATGCTTGTCGCGTGGAAAGCAGTTCGATCAAGGTCTCGTGCTCAGCGGGATAGAGCGCTGTGTGCCAAGGGGCTCCTAGCCACTCTGGCTCCGCCTGGCTAGCAGCAAAGGCCACTACCAGCACGTCATTTTCTGGCGTTGCTGGAAGATGCCCACGGACAGGTTCCACGCCTGAGATCCACACATTCCTAAACGAACGTGAGGACTTTAATGTCTTCAGCCCGCATAATTACCCTCAGCTACAAGGCCTTGACGCCGCTTGAGCTGCGAAGCTGGCTGCAATTTGGCATATAGCCTCAAGCTCTCGCAGTCCAAACCGAACCATGATTGCGCAACTACTGGCTTCCCATTTCCATCAATAACAATCTGCGAGACGCATGCCAGCCGTGCCACATGCAACTCATACGCTCAGTCTAACAATTTGCCATGTAGGGCGGGAGCGATGCACATCAAAACCAGGAACGGCAAGAGCAAGCACCCTCTCGCCTGTACCAGGGCAGCATCCATCCGACAGAAACCTGAGTCAAGCATGGCCGACGAACAGCGCTGCTGAGTTGTCTCTTTCTCGTTTTGGTACGTCGCTGCACTGCTGCTGTTACAAGGTCTCTGTAGATTGCAGACTGGCAGGCGCGCCTCATGTCATCTCTTTAGTAGTATTTGGCACCAAGGCACCCAGGGCGGAAGGCTGTCGGGGTCCACCCTCGATGCTTGCTCGGTATCCAAACCGAGTACGCGCAGGGAACCACCCGACTGGATGAGGTCTGCAACAGCGGCCTTGAGGGCACAGTCACAAAGCGAACGCACCACATCTGAAAAGCGAACTGCCATGACCAGGTCATGCCAGAAGCGGCGCGCACAACCCTCAGGCATAGACCCAAAGCAGCACAACAGCAACAGGTTCCACAATGTGGAACGAAAAGCAGGCGCCTCCGAGAGCGGATTGGTCTCCACGAGAAGCCGCTCCAGCTGCTGAAGCCTGCAACCCGCACGAAACGTAGCTGTGAAAGCGAAGCCAAGACAAGACATGACAAGGCTTTGCGGCTTGCAACATGAGCCGACGACATGGCTCTTGCCAAGCTTGCAAACTCTTTTGCGTCGTGTTTGGCAGCTGATGGGGGCTGTCCTCTGGCACTTGCCCTCGCTGGACTCATCGGCACTGCGGCTACATCACACGGAGCTCACCGACTTCTTCGCGCAGCTGGCATTACAGGTACGAGCTGAGGTCAGACAAAGACAATTGCAGAAAGCGAGAAGAGGAATCTCCAGCTCCATAGAAAAGTACAAGTTGATCACCGGCAGGACTGAACTCTGGCGCCTTTGCGCTGTCGACTAGTAGCATCTGCACAGGGAAGGCGACGAGCGTTGAAAATAGCGATGGCACTCTGGTCACGGGAAGCTCTGTGTGCCCCAACCTGAGAATGTTAAAGGGAGGTTGCGATGCAAAAGCAAAGAAATACGAGCGGTATATCCAGCGAACTTTCAGTAACTCGTCATTGTCTTTGAAAGCTGTAAAGTGGAGCACGGACAAGTAGAATGGCGGCTCCAAGTCCACACCCTCCACAGATGAGTTGATCAGAACTGGGCTGACTCCCCCGTGGGCATGCGAGAGGTTCTTTCTCCGAGCAAACTGGCTGACCAGGCTCCCAGAGCTGTTCCAAACCACCTTGGCAGCAACCCCGGTTTCAGCGTCAAGCTCCAAGAGCACATGTGGATCCACAGACTGCTCGAGCAGAATCTGAGTTGAGCCATCTGAGCCATCTGCACGGTGAAGGAAGGGCGACCAGTTCTTCTCAACTACTCCCATGGAGCTGTTTCCGATTCGGGGGGTGTGCCCACGCACCTCTGAGTCCAGAGCTATCTGGTACTTGCGCGACACCGTGAGGTCCGATGCCAGCTCCGCGGCATGCATTCGAATCATGTTCGTCTTCTTGGGGCAGGACTGCAGGGGAGACTTTGTCCGAAGCTTCGAGTTGAAGAATAGATGCATCTTCTGGGTGTCGGGATGCCAAAGTAGCCTTGGGTCCTCCGGGCCGAAGTTGCACTCGTGGGCCTCTGTCCAACACTCATAGTTCCCCTCCAGGACATCCTGGTGTGTAAGCACTCGTGCAGGCCGCATCATTCGAAACTCTGAGTCCAGAACGGCAAGGACGATGACACTGGCGACACATCGCGGAATGCACCAATGGGAGTTCAAGCTCGAAAATTCCTGATGCCGGAAAGCTGCTAGCCACATCTCAGAGGGTCTGCGCCTCCAGCGGTCAGGCAAAGGTACGACTGAAGGATTGAACAAGCTGAGATGGAGCGTGTCGTGCTGTACCTGTGCAAGCTCCTTTCCGCGCATTTCAAAAAGGTTCTCCAAGATTGTGACCACTCTTTCATCACTCTGGTTGGCAAGCGTCATCTGGAGCACAACACGGTCTATGTCTATTTGCATCTTTCCACGAAGCTGCACAACGTCCTGGACGGGTACTGGGACTTGAGCCTGTTCCGCAGCCAAACGCCCCTTCCTGCAATTGTTCTCGAAAGTGAAGGGCGGAGGAGCTTCGAAAGCGGAGGCCGGGAAGCCTTTGATGAGGGTGCTGTTCCATGTGGTGTCCCATGTGGCCTCCGTCTCCCGCTTCTGCCAAGCTTGCAGGAGCGCGCGGGCTTTTGCCGGCTCTGTTTTCGAGGCATCTGCCAAGACACCAACTGCCAGGAGAAGACTTAACATGGACAAGGAGGTAAAGTTCGTAAGGTTCTACAAGGGCTGAAAAAACAGCTGCCAGCGAACAAGTCATCAGGCAATCCACGCATGCAAATGACATGAAAGGTTTCAGAAAAGAATCTGAACCCTGAGCCCTAGCCTCGTTGTTAGACCACGAGGCAAGTCTTGCAAGTGGTTGTTGTAGAGGTACAGCCAGCGCAACTCCGACCTCAACGAGCCAAAGTTTCACAGCACATGCTTGTCGAAAGCATGCTGTAAGCCGAGGAGCAGCTCCAGTATTGACTCCGGCAGCGTTCGCAGAAGGTTGTCATGGAGCGACAAGTATTGCAGATTCCTCAGCCGAGTTTCAAACACAGGTCAAGTTAACCTCCACCCTGTTCCTGCAGAATCGACCTTGCTGCGAGCAAAGAGCTGCAGCGAGCCAATTTGTTGTGGCAAGTGCTGCAAGCGATTGCCCTGGAGCGACATCTCCCCCACGTTTGTCAGCTGGCAAATGCTGTCCTCAGTCAAGTTTTCTTTGACGCCCCGCTGGGTTCACGTTAGCTGGCGAGAGCTGGGAGCTTGTTACGTTCACGGCTGCATGGCCGAAAGGAGAGACAGCTGCGTTGGCAAAGCAACTGAATCAGCTCGAAGTGCAGCAAGGAGTCAGGCAATGCCTCCAGCTTGTTGGCATAAGCTCGGATACACTTTATGTCCTGCAATCCGCCTGGCCGATAGGAAGGGTCTCTTTGCGGCTGGCAGAGATTTTGCTCAGTTCTCACAGCGTCTTGCCGGTTTTACAACCTATTCGTAGTCGTACTGGCGGCCATAGCCTGGCCTACTGCCTCCGGAATCTGCCGCAGCAAATTTCCCGACACCTGAGGCATGAGCACAAGGGCAACACAAGTGTTGGCAAACAGAAGCTTTTCGACGGAGAGTGCTTGTCACGTCTCACACGAAAGCACTGAGCAGGCCACCTTCAGTCCGTTCACCAAAGGAGGGTATTGTTCTGGCAGCTCCCGCAGCTGGTTTCCATCGAAGTAGAAGTCCCAGAGACGAACCAGCTTACCTTGAGCTCATCCGGCTTCATACAGCTACTGGCAGGCTGTCAGACATTGCATCCACAAACCAACCCTCGAAGCACAAGCTTCAGATCTGCCAGCACTTGGAACACTGTTCGATTCACGGCTGCTGCCAAGCAGCACAAACTCTCGGGCAGGCAGCGAAGTGGACAGCAGCTGACGACGAACCTTGCTTGCTGATGTGTCTGCACTTCTGCATACGACCTATGCACATGCGATGCTTTGGCATCGCTTGGCGAGGAATTAGGCCTAGCCAGGCGAACAGTCTCGAGGCAAGACTGGCAACACCGGAACAACATCCAGACCCTAAGACCCTGAGCTGCAGCTTGCAAAGTTCTTGCAGTTAATGGGCTTGTCCCCCTTCAGCTCACGCCATGCCGACTTCGTCGACACGTGGGCATCGAGGTTGGCTTACGCAGCCTAGTGGTGTTTGCACTGCGTTGCTCTTGTTGCCGACGTGCTTGTGCATTGCCCTGTCGGAGAGCCGGCTCGTTTTGAGCATGCTGCTTTTACTGTCGAATATCTTGCGGGCAAATGCCGGGAAGTGAAGGCCGAGCACCAAGAAAACATGCAATGACTGTTGAACCGACGGAACAGACATGAAAGGCCCCAAGAGAAACAACAGCCTCGTCGATAAAGGATCCACAGCGACGGCAAAAACAAACAAACAAACAAAACAAACAAAACAAACAAAACAAACAAAACAAACAAAACAAACAAAACAAAACAAACAAAACGAACAAAACAAACAAAACAAAACAAACAAAACAAACAAAACGAACAAAACAAACAAAACAAACAAAACGAACAAAACGAACAAAACAAACAAAACGAGCAAAACAAACAAAACGAGCATGAGCCCAAGCGCCATGTCTTAAGGGAAGGGCTGCTGCAGATTCTGCAGCTCGCCAAGCTCCTCCGGCAACTCCGTGATCTCCGTAGACACGAAGCACAACCTGGCATCAATGGCACACGGCTCGTCAAACCGGCACCACTTCATGCTTGCAGGGTGCTTATGTGGTAATCCAGCAACTGTATTTTAATGAGGGCACCCTGTTGGGGGGGTGGTTACTCTAAGGGAAACCAGAACCTAAAACCGGGCGAAAGGGTACCACTGACCTACCAAGTTGAGGGGTTTGGCAGCTTCGTCTCAGCGATGACAGCTACTGGCCAGGCCTTTTCAAAGATGTCAAGAGCCGGATTTCAGGAGGAACTCGGACCAGCGGATGCCCAGTGATGTCTAGGCAGCGCAGGCCTGAAGCGGAAACCGGAAGTGCTCGATCTTGGGAGGCAGCTGCAACATAACGGCGTTCGGTGGAGAGCTGCTGTGAAACTATGAAATATTTCGACGGTCTCACGAAACATCCAAGATCTAACTGGTCGCACCTTGGAGGCAGAGGATGCTGCGGGGAAGCTCACGCAGTGGGCTGGTCTCCCGCCCCTGCTTGATCTCAACGGTGCGAAAGAGCCTCGCATCAGCTACGAAGCGCCTTGCTGAATCCCAAGAAACAGAGAGACCGTTGGGACTGAACAGGGGAGACAGAAAGGCAGACCGCATCGGTCAGAAAACAAGTGCCAGGGGAATATTAAAAATGAAGAAGGACAAGTGTGAGCCAGCAACTCCTCTGACCCACAAGCTTCGCCTAAATGAATCCTGAATGATCAAACGCTGAACCTGCCATAAGCTACGCTCGTCTACCCTCCTAACCACGAGCAGCCTAGCTCATCCCAGCAGAGACCGAACCTGATCCAAACTCTACAGACTAACTGGCCGAACCATGCAAACCTAAATCGAGGGACTGCCACTTGAGAGGGGCCGCGGTGGGCACACGCGATGAGACTGCGCGGAGGCAATCCCGACCCATTGTGTTTTCGCAGGTTTGAGGTTTTTGTCACTTCCTGGCTGATACTCAAGAAGGCTAACTTTGCAACTGAGTGCTTATGAAGAAAACACAAAAATTGAGAGCCTGAAAGATCTTGAAAGTCGGGCCTGGGCCTAGTGCGAGTCACAGATGCGCATTGCCGGAGCAGAGGGCCCCTCAACCGAAAAAAGAATAAAGTGGGGCCAAAAAGGGGCCCAAACGTATCGGAGCGCACGCGTTCCTCCGATACATCAGGCCACAAGAAGGGGGGGACCCCCCCTCCTTTGGGGTCAAGCCCATCCACCCGCCTGGGAAGCAATTTCTAGACGTCTAAGCCAGAATGACCGCTAGAGCTCCGATGCAGCTCGCGTGTGCGAGAATATGTGGCGTGCGGTTCTGCGCAGGCCCGTTTCATAATTTCCACGTTCCCTTGCTTTTCCAGATGCCTGGGGACCCTCTGGCGATCAGGATACACCTCCTGAAGTCGTTCCCGATGCCGAAGCAAAATCACGAAATCCTGCCTTTCATGCAAAAATCAAGAGTTTTGTTAAACCTCTTGCCCTGGACCCGGCAAGCATGGGCCGCCTTAGCGGGTTTCGGGCCTTCTTTTCTTGTTCCCCCTAAGTGTGTGGCAACACTATATGGGATGCCAACAGTAGGGAAGAGAGCCAATAGGATCAGGTTCAGGTGATAGCGCAGTGTGTGCGGAAGCTCCACGGCTCTCCCCGAAACGGCAAATGGGCTCTCGCCCATGTGCGTTCTGTGTGGGCCAAATCGCGACCCTGCATCGGCCCTCTGCACTTTTTGAGACTTCAATCATCGCTCTGTGTCGCGGCAACGTGGCCGGGATGCACTTTCCTGGCTCTCGGGCTGTTTACTTTAGTGGCATTCTACACGGATCTGCATTCGCGGTGCTTGGAGTGGCAACATCTTCGTAGGTAGGGGGCTGGGCAGTTGTGGAAAAGACAGATGGACATGGACAGCTAATAAGAATAGACAAGATCTCAAGAAACATCCTTGCGAAGTGAGGTGGCTCCGGGGTATGCACAAAAAGTGCAAGAGTTTTTTTCATAGTACGTCCATACCTCATCTGTTAACTCCAATAGTTGGAAAAGGGGTCACGTCCTTGACTGGCGCACCAGGACGATGGCCCGCGACCACACGTGTAGCTAGTGATGGCTCTATCCGCACAAGGTGCACCCAAGGCGCTCCAGATCCGTTGGGTCACGGCGATGCAGCTCCTCGCTGCACTCTTTGTAGAGCATGCGCACACCATCCACCTCTGAGAGAAGGAGCCTGGCCACATCACATGACAGAACGCACTTCGACTTCTGGTTGTCACGCAGACTTTGAAACTTGGAAGCTGGAACTGACCGCGGCGTCGCGACATCTTGCAGAGCTACAGTAGCTTGATGTAGCTTGCCAACTGCAACCGGGAAGCTCGGCACAAGTGGCACAACTTCTTGGCCCAGAATCGTCTGCATTGCCGTTTGGCGCTTCCACGCCCGGCCGACGAGGCTCACTCGCTTGAAGCGCACAACTCCTAAGCTCTTGATCCAAGAGCAGCAGCCAGAAGGCAGCCCCAATTTTCAGGCGAGTTGCAAGTGATAGCCATGAAGGCAGCCGGGCACCAGAACCTCCCGCGAGGTGCCCAGCAGATCTCTGCATACTCAAGCACCAGAACCATAGTGCAGCGCGGTATATAAGTAGCAATGCGATGCTAGAGGGCATGACCACGGCCAACGCTTAATGGAAAACTCGGGGCTCGAGATGAAAGCATGCTGATCACGCTGCAATGTCAGCCACGCCTGAGCCCACTTGCTCGCGTTCAAGTTGAAATTGCAGCTGCTGCAGCGATTTGCGCAGGCTTCCATCGATCAATTGAGCTGTGGATCACATGTGGGTGGCACAGAATGTCGTGCATCTTGGTGGAGGCATCTTCATTCCACGCACCCTGCCCGTACTGCAAACCCTCAAGTTGTTGCAGTTGGCTCAGTACTGCTTGTGACAAAACTAACGTTAAACTTCCAGCTTCGTGAAAGCTATGCTGTCGAAATGGCTGCAGCGAAGATGGTCTTTAAGCGCCATTTCATGTTCCTAAGCCTGCAACCTCTCGAGTCCGCCGTTGCTAGGTTGCAGGCTCTCTTTCTGCTCTTCTGCCTTCTACGTGCCTTCTAGAAATGATAAGGCTGACACAGTTGTTGAAGCTCTGTCGTCGACCACTCATCCAGCTCCTGCAGAACCTTCCAGCTTGCAAATTTGCCGAAGTGTCCGATTGACAAGAACCCAAAGAAGAAAGCCTCCTCCCAAACCTCAAAGCGGGGCAACTTAAGCAAAAGGTCTCGCAAGATTTCCGCCTAAGAGGACTAACAATAAAATCCACTCACTGCAACACACACACACACACATATGCCGCTCATAATGCCAGAATCGGAAAGAAGGCTGACGATCGAGGATTCCACCTCTACCTGTACCGTGCTTGCCAGAATTTCTCCCTGCCGCGATTGCCATCGAAGGATACTTCAGCCGAGGCAGACGTGCGGAGCAGTGAAAGGACATGACGATCACAAGATGGCCCTTACAAAAGGCTTTTTCGAAATCTGCGAACTGTCATGTCAGGCAAGTCCAGCCTGTGCGACCGCATCCACTCCAATCGTCTGCGTGCCTGCTATAGGGTTCAGGCCTTACGGTTTCGGGCTTAGGATTTGGCGCGCGCTCTCTGCTAGCAGTCCACTGCGCTCCGTTGCTTAGGGTTCAGGGTTTTTTTGCCACCCGCCTAGCTGACACTCGGGCCACGATGCAGGTTTAGGGTTTGGGGTTTAGGGTGTAGTTTAGGGTTTCGGGTTTTGGGCTTAGGGTTTAGGGTTTAGGGTTTAGGGTGCAGGGTGTAGGGTTCAGAGTTAGGGTTTAGGGTTTCGACTCTCGCACTCGCTGAAGCAGGCAAGGGGTTTAGGGTTTAGGATGTGTAGGGGTTTAGGGGTTTCTAGACAAAATAGAGCCTCAACCAAAAAAAAAAAACCAAGAAACAAAGGCCAAAAAGATGGGTCCCCTCCAAGTTCCTTCTAAAAAAATCCAAGAAACGCAAGTCCCAAAAACCCATCTCACCTGGCCCCACCAGCAACAGCAGGACAGCCCAACACAAACATGCTCAAGCATACTCAAATCCCCGTGCTTGGGGATGCTTGCGGGCCAGGGCCTCGCCGGTCAATCTTGGCAAACTCCTCAACCCCACCAAACTTTCAACATGCATTAGGGACCTTTCGTCACTCACTCTCGCGCACAGCAGGCAAGGCTTCGAAGGTCTCTAGGGCACCACATGTCAAGACAGGTATATTGGGCATCAAAAACAGGTTTCTATTTGGAGGTTCATGGTGACTGTGCTTACAACCACTTGTAAGCCCCTGAAGTGTCCCAAGTAGGGCCACCACAAGTTTTCAACCAAAGTCGTAGTTGCAAGACAGACTCAGATATCACAGCTGCCCTAACAGAAAAAACAAACACCAAGCACTTGGTCGGCAGGTGCTCAAGATCGCAATCGAGCTGGGATTTAGGGTTTCGTGTGTTTTCTGGACGTGGCTGAGGGGTTAAGGGTTTCCCTACTTCCAAGACACATCCCTGCTGACGTGTGATCCTTCTTGATCTGCTCGACATCGCTGGCGGTCAGTGCCATTGCCTGTCGGCGTCAAGTGCGCTGGCATCATGCTGCCGAACTCATAGCGCGATATCGGACGCCAAGCAGACTGCTCGAACAAAGGCCCAAACAACATCTGTCAGGATATGCCGCGTGCTACTGCCCAACTCTGAGATGCGACTACAAGATTATTGTACACGGCCGCGCGTGCCCACGACCCAAACATCTCCGGCCTCGCAAGCATGCACAAACGGTGCACGACCTGTCTGTTCCAACCCTTTCTGTACCACCAGTGGCCGATGTCTTACTTCAGCCGTGGCCGAGCATCTGCGTGAAACGGCTGCATGCACTGCACTGGTGCAAAGAAGGGCAAGGTCCAGTCGGCGAGAGCAGTGCCAACAGCTGGCTCACCATCACTACAATGACTACAAGTGCCGTCTAATTTCAACGCAGCACTGTCACGTCAAGAGCAAGCCTCGGCTTAACCTGAAGCTGCATCACTTGTCCGTTTCTGCTACCCGGGTGAAAGCTTGGCAAAAAACTCGTGAGGAGCCAGTCCAACGACCCGCACAAAACGTCTGCGTCACGGCTTCTCGGCAACAGACACATCGCAAACAAATCCACCAGCAGGGGCACGTCGGTAGGCACTGCCTGTCGGGCGCGCAACCGCCTGCAGTTGAAACTTCCATGGCGAGGCCGGCCTGTGCCCAGAAACGGGTTGTCATGCCTCAAGCACAAACAGGTTCTGGCATGCTGCAACTCTAATGGCACAATCCTGTGTGGTCCATCTTGCAGCTGTGTTACTTGTATTTCCCGCGGAGGGCCGGCAGGCTCTCTGCACGGAGCATCTCCTGCACGGCACAAACATCTGTCAGCTGACAAGTGGTATCACCAAGGCCTGTCATGACCACCGCATCACCAAACAGCACTCGCTGGCCCGCACAAACACACCAGCAAGAAGGCCCAAGCAAAGCGTCTCCATTTTGTGCCACGCGCATCCTGTGGCCTCTCCTGCATCGTCGGACAGAAATCGTCGACACTTTGCAAGTTTCTGAGCACATGGCCTTCGCGGGAGACTGAGGCTGCGCGTGCGAAGTTGACGCCAACATCCTGGCGAGTAGGCAGGGAACCTTTCAAGGACTGAAGGCTACTCTCTGACTGCCCTCCTCTTCGACTTTCGGCCGTGGACGGAAGCAGGTTCAGGCCGTTCAGGCTCGGGATCTGCTTTGGCAAGCTCCTCATAAGCAGAAAATGCTGGGTGAGTCCGGCTTACGATGTGTGGGACGGCATGATATGGTTCCCGAGCTTAGCATGCGTCCTGCCTCTGTCACAGGCGCCTTCTTTGGGGCCTTGTCTATGCGCCATTGGGCCGACGAAGCTGTGCGGCCAGTCCACCGCAATAGCTCGACTTGAACCTGTAGGGCGCGCTTAGGGTCTTGATGTGTTCACTGCATCGTTGAAGCATGTCGCGTAGGTCCAAGGCTCAGGCACCACTACATTGAAAGCGTAGCTCAGTTCGCCAGTCCAGTCCGGTCAGGCGCTTGAAGTCCTGCAAGGAGACAAAAGATGCAGCAAAGAATCCCGCAAATGGCAGCAGAACTTCG
Organism: Symbiodinium natans; assembly: GCA_905221605.1. NCBI lineage: Eukaryota > Dinophyceae > Suessiales > Symbiodiniaceae > Symbiodinium > Symbiodinium natans. The sequence goes on from CAJNDS010000524.1 coordinate 648,858, forward strand.
CTGCGAAAGGAGTGTTACGATCGATCTTGTGAGCACTCTTTGCACAGATGATTGCGTCCTCGCGAGCGGAAAGGCAAAAAACGCCTTGGAGGTAGCCGTGCGCCTGCTCTGCCTTCAGCATCTTGCCAAAGCGGGCGTACAAGCGCTGGTCCTTCTTAGAGTCGACCTTGTTGCCATAAGGAACCTTACAAACGCACCCGGATGAGTGCAAGTCTTGTGGTGCGGCAACTGAGCGGAAATCGGAAACACACGGGACACAGGCTTTTGGCTCAACAGAAACCGCGGCACGTTGGTCAGAATCATCGTGGGGTGACCACGTAGAACCCCCAGCATCGACCCAGGATCGTTGCACTGAAACGTCACAGAGCACGGAAGCCGCCTCTTGGAGATGCTCAGAGGATCCTGCATCTGACAATCCGGTCCTACCGAAAAGGCCGATAATCCGGTTAAAGTTCGAGTCCGAACTAGAACTCTGCTAAGCCGTGAAGCTGCGTAAACTCAGTCTACCACAGCATTGCCCGGCTACCCGGCTGCGATCCTGCCTCCTTGTCCGCCACGTCACCACTGGGCAATGGCCAGAGGAGGGATCCTGGCCCTGATCGCGAGCGCGGGAGGGCGCGAGCAAAAGCCTCGCACGCACTCTGAAACAGACTCCCATCTCAAAGGTCTCGTGAGCCATGGCCACGGCGTCCCTCTCTGCAAAGCTGGCGCCTGCAGATTCCTATTGGCCACCTTGAGGATGTCAGCATCGCTGTGGCTGCCAACCAGCACAAGGTTGGAGACTGATGGAGAAGGAGATAGCTCAAGCGAGCGCACCACCTCGTCAACAACTGCCAAGCGCACTCAACCTTATCTTCGTATCTCTCTCAGCTCTTCAAGAAAATCGCAGTCACGTCAGCCGCACCAACGCCTGAAAACAATTTAAAAAAACACCCTGACACTTCTACATCCAGAAGTGGCTTGTGATTGAAGTGCTTTTTTGGGTTGATGAGGTTGTCTTCCTTGGGAGAGAGCGAGACCTTCCCTTCCCTCTAGCAGAATCAAGCCCAGCTGCTAACGGAATCAAATCCAAGTGCTATTCACTTCCTTGAGGCCCTTGTCCCGTGCCTCTCGGAAGCGGACTCGATCAAAGTTGGGGAACTCTTGAAACGGCATCTGCATGACCTCAGCTGAAGCTAGCAAGAGCTGTGCTGCAAAGGCATTTGTAGTTCGCAAAAGTCTCCTTCCTACATGTGCCGGGTATGCTGTGTAGGTTCGGAGACGCATATGCTCAATACGCTGAGCACCCTGCTGGACTAGCCGGAGGCACGCCTAAGGCCAGGCCCAGGGCCTCCAGAAGTAGTGTACCGCGGCCGCAGAAAGGGTCCCACACACAGAAATGTCGCCTCAACTGATGTCACGGCAAGCTTTCGAAAAAAACCACGAAGCTGTGTGATTGCAGATGACACCCTTCAGAGACTATTTTTTGCGCAAAAACACCCGTCCATGCATTGAAAATATGCACTACCTCATGAGTCCTGGGAGGAATGCCTCAACTGTAGCCCTGCATCAAGTATGCTGACCAACTGCTTCTAAATAGATCCAAGGCCGCGGCCATACCCTGCTTCTGGGGAACAGTGGGGAAGGGTATGCAGCAACAAAGCTTCAACATGTTTAACAGTTGTTTAACAAACCCCGTGACGGAAGCCAACGGTCCAAGTTCAACATGCCGTGAAATGCTGTGAAATGCTGCGAAATGCTGCGAAATGCTGATGAGCTGCCCAGCTTTGCTGTTTTCTTCTAGCAGCTGCAAGCACTGGGACTTCAACACCTCACTAGTCGCCAGGGAGGGCGACAGGATGTGACAGGCGAATCTGGCTCGAGAGTGACTGGGGCTCGAGTTTCTGCATATCTGAGCAGACTCCGAGCAGCGCACGCAGGCAGCCGCATGAGACTCGCCCAGCGTCCAGCCACTTCCACGCCCCTGCTTGTGGCACACCAGCGCGAAAAGCGGATTGCAATCCGAGCACCCCTAATGCACCTCCTTCAGGTCCTCCATTTCCTCCACTGCAAGGGAATAAGCACGCAACCTCACAGAGGTTTCATTGTACGGACAGAGGCGTTGCCTGCACTACGGCAAGCCAAGCTTCTGCGGTATTGTGGTGGAAGCCACGCTCAAGTGGCACTCGTTCCTGATCTGCACAGTCAATATCGTTTATGAAGGATTATGAAGGTGTCTGCAGGCCCCACCTCTTCAGCTCAACATGAAGAGTCGGCAAGGGTGGCCTCTCCTTAGCTACGTATGCTCAAATGATCAGGAGACCGTTCTTCGCCTGCCCGCTTCCTCCTCAACGTTGCGGCTGTCACAGCCGAGGGTCTGGGTTGCGGCTGCTCCTGCCATAGAATGTGTCATCCTCATTCCGTTGAAGTCGGAGGTTCATGAAAAACTGGCGGCGCCGCTCAATGCCTGTGTCGAGCGCATCCGGATGCATGGCAGATCGCGGGTTGGAAGCAGACTCAGCTTGCTAATGTTTACTAATTTGCAAGGCGCTGGTGCAGCCAGGCCGCCGCTGAGAACTGCACGCTCAATGACATCCGTGTGGTACAGGCGCGACTTCTCTGTGTGGACCTTCAACCTTTGCAGCTTGCGTGCGTCGGGAAGTCGTTTCTTCGTGCTCGGATGATCGTGACCAAGTACGTGCAGCAAGTGGCGGTGGGTTTGCCGGTTCTGCCCCAAACCACATGTAGTCAGGCCAAGGGATGCCAGCTACCTAGGGCATCGCAGCACTGAGCCCGCTGAGATCGTTTGACATCGCTTGGCACTGGAGGCAGACCACAATCTACCACACGAAGCTTAGGGCGGCACGTAATTTGCCAGCGTCGACTCGTAGCCAGCATGAAAAGGCTCTCCAACACCTCCGAGATGTGATGCCAATAACTCCAGAGTGCCCAAGGCCGCGATGCGTTCATGCGGGGAGAGGGGGTGACCGTGGAATAAGGCAAATAAATTCGCGAAGCTAAGGCAAACTCGAACACTGCTTTTTTGCAGTTCTGTTCCCGTGCTTTTTTTTCGCAGCCGGAGAGCACCTAGGCGTCCACCGAGGAGGAGGCGGCTCTGCAACGCAGCACGCCAAAGCGCCGACTCCGGGGCCTCAGCTGGCATCGTTCAACGTAAGGTCGTGAGGCAGCCCCCCGTTCCATTGCAAAGAAGTGCATAGAATACAGTGAAGGCACATCATGAGGTCATACACTATTGTTAATTTGCATGACCGCTGTTTTGAACCGCAAATTGCTACAACACTCTTATCCGCTGTTATGCCTTTATATGCCTTCTCAGGGCATCATATCAGGGGCCTCCGCATGAAGCCCACCATGATAGAGCTCTGCGTTACCTCGAAGGATGCCCAGAGCCTGCTCGAGACCGCTCTGAGGGTGCTGAAAACAGCAGCAGAGTGGACATCTGTGGGGACATTAGCTGTTTCAAAACCCTAAACCCTAAACCCTAAACCCTAAGCCCTCCAAGGCATTCCTGAAGGCTTCTTTGCCTCCAGCTCACGCTGCAGCATCGGCTCCAAACCTGACGTAGCTTCGTGACAAAGCCACGCCGCAACGCGCATGGACTCGATCATGTCTCTTAAGGTGCGACTGACTGCCACTGTGGTTGTGTCGGTTGTGTCCCTTCTTGCGCCTGGGGCAGTGTCGAAGAACAGCCGCCTTCGGACAGCACGAGATGTCTGACTGAAGCTGAAGGTGGTCTCGAGCCCTGCTAGGTTGTTTTTCGCTCCACTGGGAGCAATCTAAGGCCGGTGCTTGTGCCCCACCCCCCCTCCATTATCATTTTGATCTTTGGCATTACTTCTACCATGCCTACTGAGTAATGTGATTTTCATTGCTACTGCTTACTTATTGCTGCTATTCCCCATTTCAGTACCTGCAAGCTTGGGGTTTGGACTCTGGCAAGCAGTCCTTGCGAAATATTCAAGAACGCGCCCACGTAGCTTGAATTTGTCTGAAGATGCCGGGTACCGAGAAGAGAGCAATGACTACATCCTAAAATAACTGGGCAAGCTAGGTTACGGAAGACGAAGACGCTCTTGATTGCTTTGTTGCCATGTATTGGCATTGCGGTGGGCAAGAACGATGAAGGAAGCCCGGCCGGCGTTTCCGAGCCATGCTGTGTGAGGAGACAAACAGATCTATGTTTCTTCCGCGCGTTGGCTTATTGCAGCATGCATCATGCTGCAATGCGCACGATCGAGCATGAAGCAAAGACCATGGCATGTCCTGCTGGAGCAGCAGAGCCTGATAGCGCCCCCCTACTGAAGGGAATCGCAAAAAACCCGAAACTACGAGCGAGACCCCTGATTACCGTAACGCTTCCGCGAGTCGTCGTTGGCTCAGCCTTTGTTTCTGGCTCTCCTGCTTTGAGGGACGGGCCAGCATTTGTTCCCCGACACATGTTATAAACTACTTGTTCCAATGCCCGCCATTGATCCGAGTAACAGCCACAATCACCCGACAACTGTGTGCTTGACATGCAGCGGCCTCGGCTGCACCACGCGCGCAAGAGCTGCTGCCTCCAGCTGCGAGCCACGCGCAGCGGCCCCGCGCAAAACAACGGCAGCGGATGAAGCAGACATGTCAAACTTTGTGTGGCCGACCGGCTCTGAAGGTGGCAATGGCTGCGACTGCTTTGATGATATCATTGGCCCATGCACATACCATTCCCTTGACAACGTTTGACATGACCAGATTCCTTCCCATGCATCTGCCTAAGACATTGTTTCATGTTGCAGGGGGGGCCATGCCGTGAGGCTTGCACTCAACTACATATATCTCAGGACATGATGCCCCTGAGCCACACGGCAGATATCTGAACACTGTCGCGGACGTGGCCTCACGGCAGTGGACGAAAATGACTCCATGCATCCGCTTTGCTGTTGGATCAAGTGCCACCATTGTGGCTGGGCCGGAACTCTGACCACATCGTTAACATCTGAGATCAGATAATCGTTGTGAAACATGTGCACAGGCTACGCTGCACAACCCAGTGAGTCAAGCACCGCCACCCGCACTCTCAACGAGGCAAGGAGCAAGTGTAGGAAAAGACGCCTGGGGTGCAACCGTCCGGTACTGCGTGATAGTAAAAGAGTCCTACATCCACTTTGTAATCTGATGGTACAACGGGATCGAAGCCCCAGCAAATCCGATAAGCATCTGGTCTCCCTGCATGGGATTGGCCCAAACGGACCGTCGCAGAGGAGCCATCAGCTGCGATTCTGCTAAACACTCCAGGATTCATGAGGCCAGCAAAGGAAGCAACTACAGGAGATGAGTCGCCACAGGACTTGCTCTGCTCAATCAGGAGGATCCTATTGGTGAGCTCAAACTTGGAGCCATAGAGCATAAAGCTGCAAACTGAGCCCATGCTACAGTCAACTCGATAAGTCCCATATGGACCACTCAAGCTGAACAGTCCGAGCTCCACAACAAAGTTTGCTCCACCGGCATGGACACCGTGGGCCCAGCAAATACGGTAGTGCGTGCCGATGCAGCTTTCAGCTGGAGATGGAACGCGGCACAGGGCATAGCTGCCACCTTGGACTGCGGAACCGAGGGCATAAGTCCCATCCGTGACGTACGCCGGACTCGAGAGGCCAGGGATGGTGGCGGTGACGGCCTCCGTAGAACCACAAAGACCCGCATTCGAAACGACCTCAATCTGATTGGTCGCATTCAATCCCACGCCAGTCGGCTCCACGACACAGGCCTTGCCTAGCGTACAAGCTATATCCATGCCCTGCACAGGGCCGTTCATGATGAAGTTTCCAAGGGTGACCTTGTAGTCTGGATAGCCATTGAATGGGTCAAAGCCCCAGCAGATCCTGTATAGGCCCGGCACTCCCGAGAAACCAAGCCCGCCATCATACCGATCACCATCACTGTACACATAACCTGGGGCTGATGGCGGCACCATCAGATCCGTTGCAGCAGGGTTGTTGATGCCTGACCACGTGATGACCGAAGGCGATGTATCGCCACATCTACTGCTTTGCGAAATGAATAGCAACTTGCTGGCGTGCGACAGGCGCACGCCCGCGACTGTGATCTTGCAAGGCTCACTCAGTGTACACTCGTTATCCTGGGCGACTGGTCCGCCCATGCGAAGGGTGGCGACAGGAACATGGTAGTCCGACTCCTGCGTTGGACTGTAACCCCAGCACACCTTGTAGTCACCAGGATATCCTCCGGTTGGAACACCAAGGTCAAACGTGTCATAGTCAGTTCCAGACGCATTGACTGGATTCAAGGCATCATCGAAGTAGACCAGATTCAAGTTTGTCTGACCACAGACATCGCTCAAGGTAGTGATGGTGATCTTGTTGGTAGCTGCCAGGTTAACTCCCGTTACTTGAATCGAACATGACAGCCCCAGAGTGCAATAGAGTAGGGAGGTCTCACGAGCAGGCCCATCAATTGAGAACGTCCCGAGCTGGATGTTAAAATTCTCGCTACTGGCATTGTTGCCCCAACAAATGGTGTAGCCACTGCCCGGCCCGTCTGAAGTCGTCCGTGCAATGCCAAGCTTGTACAGGCCTGGATTGCCCAGCTCGGGACTTGCCGGGTTGGTCAAGCCGTCGAAAACTGCCACCGTCGGGCTAGGGTCGCCACAAGAGCTATCGGCATCGATGATGAGGACTTGGTTGGTGTCTGCCAAGCCCACACCAGCCAACGTGATATCACACTCCGTGCCCATGATGCAGTGCTGCGCCACCTGCGCCGGGCCATTCATGGTCAGATAGCCCAATGGCACCTTGTAAAATGACGCCCCGCCATCTCCAGGCGAATGTGACCAACAAAGAAGATAGTCTGTCCGTGGCTGCCCAGACAAAGGCGTGTTCAAGTCGTAAGTGGCATAAGGCGACTGTGACTCCACGGGGATGGTGGATAGCATTCCTGTGATGGAAGCTAAGGTGGGCGCATTGTCACCACAGTTGCCTGCTGAAAGTACTACGACCTTGTTGGTGCTTTGAAGATCTAACCCAATGAGGTTGATAACACAGGACACCCCAAATGTGCAGGCCTCGTCCTGCACATTGGGACCAGTAACCGTCAAGTCACCAAGCGTGAACATGAAGTCGGATGTGACACTTGGACTGGCTGACCAGCAAAGTGTGTATCCAGCTTGGGCAGTTCCGGTGTTTGGTCGCCCGAGCCTGTACTCTGTGAAGGTGCCATCCTGAACCAGTTTCTCGACCTCCATGGGACTGAAGGTAGCTGGAACCGCGCCCACGCCACATGCGCTGCCCGCTGCGATAACAAGCATCTTGTTCGTGTTGGCAAGGGCCACACCCGTCAGAGTCAGGATACACTCTTCACCCTTGATGCACACGGAACCTGAGAGCAAGTCAGGCCCTCCCATCTCGAGCGTTCCGACATAAACTGTGTAGTCTGCCTGGTTGGTCGGCTGAAAGGCCCAGCAAATGACATAGCTGCTGCTAGGTATTCCTGCAGCAGCAATGCCAAAAGAAAACGTGTCGTTACCAGCTGCCGCCGCTGGATTCGTCCATGTCTGCTGCGATGCGCTGGCCAGGGCGGCACTGCTGTTGGTGCAGGACGCACCGCTTTCCAGCACAAGCAACCCGTGAGCACCCAAATCAAAGCCAGACCCAGTGAGGGTAATTGAACAGGAGACGGTCAATACACAATTGTGATTACTCTGCACAGGGCCGTGCAAGGTGAACAAGCCAGCATCGATGGCGTAGTCCCCATTTGTCTTGGCAGGCGGTGTCTGTGTTGGTGTAGGTGCCCAGCAAAGCCGATACCCACTTCCAGGCAGGTTGTTGTGAGCACTTAACGCTGGTCCGAAAGCGTAGTCTGCATAGGGTGAGCTTTGATCAGCTAGCACCGGGTGTACAAAACTCGCGCCGAATGATGCCACCAGCGAGTCATCAAGGAAGCCACAGATGCTCCCAAACGTGGCATCATATGTTCCAACGGCAGCCAGGATTGCATTAGTCTGAGTAAAACCTTCTCCCTGGAGTGTCACAGTACAAGCTTGGCCCATAGTGCAGACATGCGCCATTCCTGAAGTTGGCCCTGTCATGACGAAGCTGCCCACCAGAAATGTGTAGTCCTCGACGTTTACGGGACTTGCAGCCCAGCACAGAGAGTAGATGGCCGTCGTATCGCCCAAGGTTGCAATCTTCAGCTCGTAGTAGTTGTCATCATCGTTATCCCAAACGATACGAGGGTTCTCAAAGGTGCCAGAGAAGCTGGCAGCCACATTGCCAGCGCCGCAGCTGGAGCCTTCCACAACAAGGACTTTGTAGGCTGCACCGGTTGCTGACTGGCTGTGGCCAGCTAGGACTAAAGTGCAGTCGGATCCCAGGGTGCATGTGAAGCTCTGTCCACTGAGAGGACCCTTCATGGTAAAATTCCCGATGAGCGTTGTGTAGTCTTCGGCATTAGCAGAAGTGGTTGAAGAGTAGCACAACGTGAAATCACCAGGCGATCCACCTGACGCAGTCCCAAGGTCGAAGACTGCAGTTGGATCAACGGCACTGGTGGCAACCTGCGGGTTCGTGATTCCTGACCAGGCTTCAGCGGCACCGGCGCCACATGCACTTGCGGATGAGTCCAATGCCAAGATGCTCGAGTTCTCATTGAAGCCCGTTCCGGTCACTTCAAAGCTGCAGGAACCTGTCATAGTGCAACTCGGGTTGAAATAACCAGATGAACAGTATGCAGCCTCCAAGGGGTCTGGACGAAAGCTCCCTTTCAAGCAACAATAGAAAGCCATTCCTGCGTAGCCATTAGCAGCGTTGCCCTCTTGAATGAACTGCCAGGAAATACACTGCGGCCAGTACTGGGCACACAAATCACAGCAGTCAACAGTACCACCGACCTCCTGACATCCTTCTGCAATGGAGGCTTGAGAAAGAGTAATGGCCAGGTTGGACCCCTGGTAGCACACCCCGGTCTCGGTCACGCAATCAGTTGCCCACACAGCAACAGTAAGGGAGAGTAGGAGACCGACATCGCGCAGCTTGCTCCACATGGCGGAGATCACACGCTCGGCGGACGCATGCTCATTGTCACAAATGCATTTTGGTAACTGAATCCAGCATCTTTGCTGGAATCTTGGGTGTGTGTGCAATGCTCTGCTCATGATGCATTTCAATGTTGCTTCTTCTTTCATGTCAATGGGTTGCGGCAGAAGGCCGTTCCATGTCACTTGATTGAAGCTACGGTCCTGGTCAAGTCGCACTAGAAAGGTACTGGACCACCAATTGCCAATCCCTCTGCAAGTCAAGTCAGTAGTGCCAGGTCCTTGCCGGCAATAGTGGTCCGCTGTGGTGGGTAATAGTTTCCCAGGTCCTTCAATCATTCCCATTCGCAGTTGGCAATGCCAAGCAAAAAACGATGCCCAGCCTCATACGTTGGCCTGTCAGACTCCTCTGGCAATGCGGCTTGACCCCACCAGACAGGATGCCTCTGCATCAGGCATCTTGTCTTAGAGCGTGTGCTCTGGCATTAGGAGGGGGGGGAGCGATGAAACCAACACTGCCCTTATCTGAGCACTCAGCTTGAGGGGCGTGTAGTTAACCTTCAGAGCTGCCTTTCAGATTGGATGTGGCGTATGCTGAAGAATCTGAAGAACAACTTCAAGCGAGCCTCCCTTTGAGTTGTTTTCAGGGAAACAATGCAAATCCGACAGGTCTTGTGCGGATCTGTATGCACAGGGCGCAGCCTGCTGAGGCTTCATGATGGATACGGACGACCTTGCCACATCAGAGCGTGTACTGGACAGGGGTAACGGGCCTATTTCTGCAGTCCTACGCAAGGCTTCTGCCCAAATGCGCACTGCTCCTTGTCAGAACAGCAAATCCCACCGCAACTCGGCGCTTCTTTCCGTGCACCGTGCCAACGCATCCATAGGTGCTTGCACGCTCGACAGGCGGCACTGACGTCACGCCACTGGCACTCTGCTTGCCCGCGTGCTCTTTCCGCGGTTCAAGCATGGGCCTGGTGATTTGTACAATGCGAACTAGATGATCAGACTATTCAAGGGAGACCTGGATCTTTGCGAAAACACCGCATCATTGCCAACGATCTCACAACGATTTGAGCAGGCCATCCCCCGCAGCCGTGCAAAACTAGCACTGAGAGTCTTTGGGGTCGCGCAGAAACTTTAGCAACGCTGAGAAGACCAAAATTCTAGCTAATCTTAACGAGGTCTCTCGAGCGTCGCCAACAGGCCACCCGGTGGTCGCGCTCAACCGTTTTGCACCGCTGATGTCGACGCAACGGCTTGCCACATCTCGTGCCGAGGTGCGCAGCCGAAGCATCAACTTGGGACATAGATTTGGGCGGATGCTGCTGGTATTTGTGCACTCTGCCCAGCTGCCCTGGCAATTCCATTTCTGCATGTGGGGGGGGAAATCGAACGCAAGACGTACGCATACAGTAGGGGCCGGGCAAGTTGCACACAGCTCGGCCCATGCCGACTTTGTGAGGCGGCTAGTTCCCGCCACAACTCTGCGAGAGCTGGCGGAATCAGGCGGGGAAAAAGTTCGGGACGACAACGTGGGCTGATGGTCTAGGTGCAGCTAGTTGTCTGGGCCCTGCCTGCCCGCTTGGAACGAAAATCAGGATAAAATTCAGCTCGCGGTGCTCTCTCTAGCACAACTGCTGACGTTACACATCTCTATATCAGAAGGTGCAAATGCTGCTTGGAAAAAATTCTCAAAGCCGAAAGACAGTGCACCGCAAGGCAAAATGTGCTTCACCATCGAAGCGGGCCCCTGAACTACTTCGGTTCAAGCCCTTGCCGCTGGAACACGCGCATCAGCTGAGCACCTCATTCTTCCTCGGAGTCTTCCAATATGCCGTGCAGGGGCGCTCCGTCTCCTTAGCTTCATGCAGGAGCCCACACCGGCAAGCTTTGAGCACGACCTCTCTTCTTTGCCTAGTCATGAGAGCTGTGTTGTCCTGCCACAACAGGCTCTTACAAATCATGGCTCCATGGAGGAAAAGTTTCCGAGTTTCTTGCGACTTCTTCAACCCACCTCCCTGCGGCCATGACTCGACTTCTGTCCTCTCCAAAAATGGCCTCGGACATGACAAAAGTGGAACCCTGTTGCTCTGTCCGAACAAGCACTGCATGCTCGTTGGCCGAGCGACTTTGCAAGCATCAAAGAAGACTCGGTGCTGCGGGCACAGCGTTCTGGCTGCTGCCATGACAGTATGTAGGTCCTGTACAGCATGGGTCCAGCGATCTTCAAGGGGAGCCTACGGCCACTCCTAGGCAGAACTGTGATGGAAAACAATCCACACTCCTCATGGTTGAAGGAAGTCAGGTCTGCAGCTGCCATGTCCTTTGCTGCATGCGTCTCACACGACCCGCAAAGCCACAGAATGCTCTGTGTGGCATCGTGTGGCAGTCATTGCCAGGTCAGGTTCCAAGAGCTTCTGCACCAGAAGGACACGGTCGCGTGCATCCAGCTCCGCCAAGGACCACAAAACGGAAGACCTGTTGGGTGCGTGGGGAGTGTCCGACGAGGTGGGCACGATGTCAGAGGACTCAGTACTTGTATGTGGGGGTCTGTAGGTTACGGAAGCAGGGGAAAAAGGACCCGGTTTTTGGGTTTGGGGCCTGTGCTTTTAAGAAGCCTAGGTCCAGGTTCCACGCAACTTTGCCCAGAGCCAAGGACTGCACAAAATCACATAGCGTGCGCCCTCACTGGTCGCCACATCAGGTCCCAAATAAGGCTCTGCCAGACGTACATACGTTCAATACAACTATGCCCGAAACAAGCCCTTAAGGCTGGTCCCTAGACTCGTATTTGAACAACCCCACCTGGCCATGCATGATGGTGCATGAACCGGCTAAACAGTTCTTCGCCGGGTGCTACGTAGAATCGCAACACAAGAGGCGCACGTGCGTCCGAGCCACAGCTGTTCCGCAGTGAGGACATGGCTGTTGCGCAGCAACACTGCGCTTATTCTTCCAATGACTTCGGGTTGATGGAAGTGCACCTCCGGATCTGCAACTGTCTGCGGGTGCATACTGCAAAGCAAAATGGAGAGACCATCGGAGTATTCGGTAGTGCCTGAGCGCATCCCACCAAAATGCTTGTCAGCTGCGGAATGCCTAAGTTCGCAATCGGCAATCTTACTCCCATTCTAAACCCTAAGCCTTTTAGCAGCCAGATTTGGAACTTGTGGCCCCAAGACCTGAAAGAATGCCTTTTTGCACCGCTAAAGCATGGCAAAAACTCGAAGCACCCAATACTAACCCCTAGCCCACACCCCACCAAGGGCAAGGTGGAGCTTTTCGCATTTCGTTCTCTCACAATCTTCCTCTCAGAGAACTTGGTTGACGAACCCCCGTGCAGTCGCGTGCCCTTGGCTCACGGTGTTCTTGTCCGGTACTGGGGATTCGCTTTCACTGCCAGTTTGCGGGCGCAGCTTCGAAAAAAGTGGCCTGATGGGTTTTAATCGTTCATATGATTTGAAAAAATGCACGGCTTACGGAAGCGCAGCTCCGGATTGACCGCTTGGGGCCTGACGCGAGACCCGAGCTATGGGCCTAGGACGAGAGAGCATTGCCCCCCGAGTCCAGAGTCCGGTCTGCGAGGAGAAAAAAAGCGTGGGCGGGTGCCCTGTATATACTTCCCCCCGAGTTGCCGCTTGCAGGACTTATCTCTCCATGAGAGCCACGGAATGATTCAATTCAGCTATCTAATAGTATACCTAGCCCCTAAATCCGAATAGAAAACTAGCGCTTGGTCAAAAGAACTATGTAGGGCACCGGTCGTTTTAGTAGCTGTCCTTGAGCCTGAAACCCCAGATCCCTAGAACCCCTTTCAACCCAGTCTCCTCTCCTGCCACATTTGACTTTGTTCCGACCTTTGCCTCAACCGCCTCCGTCTACGAACACTTTCTCAGCACGATCCAGCGAAACTCGTAGTGTCTCAAAGTGCGCAGCCGGTGCTTTCGGCAGCCTATGGATCTCTGCGGGCAAGGTGCTAAATCGAGATGCTCCCGGGGAGTTGGCAAAAGCACCACAGATCTCCTGCCGAGCACACAGGCACTAAGGCACCAAGCAAGCCACCATGTTACACATAGGGGAAAACAGAACGGTCCTCGAAGAGACGCTGGTGCTTCACACGGACATGCCCAAAGGACCAGACCTAGGCAGAGTTCGAATAACATGCGATGTAAAGTCATATTATAGAGGACTACTCTCGGTGTTTTTTTTTAAATGGAGGGTCGCCGGAGGCCAAGCTCGCCGAGCCGCCGTATTGGCCATCTCTTGGGGCTTCAAGGAACTAACCTGTGGGACCATCTCGTCGCCAATGCTCTTGAAAAGCTGAGCTTGCGCAGTCCTGCACTCGAGTGCATGCGCCACAGACTCAGCGACAGACACGCAAGCTACTAGTTGTGAGCTTCACTGCTCCTGGCGGAGAGCTAGGCATGCAGGAGTGTTACATCAGGTGTGGTTAAGATTGGTTAAGTTGTGCTCTGCAGATTCTTCAGCTTAGGCAAGCGAGAACCTTTCAACCTTTCGAGCGCATAGTGGCAGCTCTGTGTGCCAGCGCTGCTTTGGCATCTGCTATGCAATGCTCTCAACAATATGGATTCTGTTTCTTCGAGAGATCCACATCCGCCCAACCTAAGCGAGCCTCACCCCCTACCCCCCCCCCTCAACCCTGATGCTGTTGCTATCTGTCCTTGATGCCTTGGTGTGCTGGACCCCTGTGTGTTAAACAGGCCACATGATTATTCATGCTGACCCTGGACGTCCATGGCGAGTCCTTGAAAGCGCAGCGGATTGTGCAAACGACCAGATGGCTGCAGAGAGGCATTGCGCCTCAGATTCAGATCGCACAGCTGGGGTGCGCGAGTAAGCTGACCCACAAGCAATGTACATGCAAATGAGAGGGCCTTGTACTCTCCACGCTGTCGCGTCTGCAGCATCTTTGCCGCATTCCTGAGCTGCCAGCCATGCCAACTTGCATCCCTGCCCGCATGGTATCAGAGATGTCGTAGACAGAACAACGTTGCTGGCCAGGGACTGGTACAACGGACCACAAGGAACAGAGAGCTTCGCAAATGCCCAAATGAGATTCGTAACCTGCATACAGGCAACCTAACAGCCCTGCAACTAACCAGACGAGATTGAGATTCTGGCCGCCTTGGTGTTGATGCACAGATCCGGAGCAGTGCCGGCGTCACTCTCACTCACTTGCTCTCCTATTTCACCTATGCCCTGGAGCCGTGACCATGTTTAATATTTGCTTACATATGCTTACCGTTGCCAGAAACTCGTCCGCAACACCCGGCAAGGACCTCGTACGGCTTCAATTCGCGCAATCGGGGTCCAGCCAGCTCTGCCAGTATTGCAAGCATGCCTTCATCTCGAACCTCAACACACATGCTAACAAGTCGAATTTTCTCGCACCTTGCCAAGTGCCCCAAGTAGAATACACGGCTTCCCACTAAGGCCAAGGCTGACAGCCTGAGCTCACGGCATCGTGCACACTTCTTCAAGTCCACCGTGTTCCCCTTTTGCTGCGCTGGGTTAGTCCAAGGAGCGTCGCACAAGACCACGCAATGATGCTGGCGCACTGGGCCGGAAAGCCGGCAGATTGGGCTTCAGCAGAGTTGCTATCTTGCCCAGATTCTAAGGCAAACCTCGCTTTCCTGCAGCGGTGGATGTTCATGACAGCGAGACAATGAAAACCTCTCGGCCTATCAGGGTCTTGCATGCTAGGAAAGGCATGAAAGGCAAACCCTCCACCTCTCAATGGCCTTCATCATTGGGCCGAAGCCTGACGCAGATGTGCACAGGCAATGCCGTGCAATCTCAAACACATCACTCATCTAGGCCCAGGCCACGATCGCACCAAACAAAGCCGGGCCACCGGGATGCTTGTGAACTTCAGCGGTCTGAGACGGATCCTGAGGGGGGGATGGGGGGATTGGGCCTTCGCCTGAAGGCAAAGTTCACACAGCCAAAATTTACAAAAGCGCAGTCTGCGGCTAAATCCGGGTCCTCAGAGCTGTGACGGGCTATGCGGTGCAATGCCGTGGCGAGGTTGACGCCTCAGAAGCTTTTGCTCATCCCCTGCTCCTTTTCCTACGCAACAAAAGGCAACATGGCGCAAGGCTCGGCTTCCTTAGTAGCTGTACCTACAATAAGCAAACGCCTTAGTCACGCCCAAATGATGGCTTAGGCTCGTCCGCCGGGCACATTGAAGCTAGGTCATTGTTTTTCCCTGTTCCAGAATTGAACGCATCCACGATGGCTTCCATGAAAAACAAGAGTTTGATTGACTATGTCGAGCCTCTCTCTGGGGAACCACACCTACATAACAACCCAACACACACCGCAAACACCTCAACGAATGTACGCGCTATCGGTGTCTGGCTGGAGGCAGTTCGAACCAACCACCCTCCACCCGACATCAACGCACCGAGCGTTCTTCAAAACCCGCACCTGCCCACACCTGAAAACCGCCTACTTAGCGCTCTTGGAAGTCTGGCTGCCCAAACCAGAGACCACATACCGAGCGCTGATGTTCGAAGCTCGCTGTAGACTTTATAACACAACGCCCAGTCGGTCGAGACGTGCTGAAACTAAAGTTTGTTCAGACTCTGGCTGGATTCTAGGTCGTAAGTCCTTACCCAATCGATGCCGAGCGAGCACCATCTGAAAGTAAGCAGAACAAACGATTTCACTGTTCAATCCACATTCCTAATTTTGTCTTCAAGTCATCATGACTGCAATTGCCGCGCATTGAGGCCATTAGGCAGTCAAGTTCCGGAAATCTACCGCTAAGGTCAATAACTCAGAGTGCACCATCCAACTGCTCACCACGTGGCCATTCATCGACATCAATCGGCTCCAGGTGACATCGAGGACTGCTTTGACTTTGCCTTGCAGGGGAGCCCACACACGCTTTGACGTCAGTGGTTTGGATTGAACTTTCTGGGAAGGGAGGGGGTGGGGGTATCAGGAAAACAGGGCTCAGAGAAGTTCACGGGTCAGGAAGCTCGCAAAGCTGCAAATCCCTCTCCACCGGCCTTTGCTTGCCGCATGCGTTATTTCACCTCGCCGCAGCAATCGCAGCAGAAGTGGCCATACAATGGGCAGTTGTGTATTACTGTATTGCTACAATCTTCATTTATGGTACGTATGCCGTCGGTAGCTCCCCATGAACCCTCAAGAAAGTGGACATCCAACGGACCATCGAGCGTGATCAAAGAATGTACCCTCAGCCGTTCTGGCCGAGCTGCGGTTGATTGTCTTGCTGAGACGGAGCTCTTGCGCTCTGGTAG
Organism: Symbiodinium natans; assembly: GCA_905221605.1. Classification (NCBI taxonomy): domain Eukaryota; class Dinophyceae; order Suessiales; family Symbiodiniaceae; genus Symbiodinium; species Symbiodinium natans. The sequence continues at coordinate 665,187 of CAJNDS010000524.1, forward strand.
CCTTTGAAGCTCCGAGGCTTTAAAAAGGGCGTGTAAGACTTGCAACAAGTGTGCATGTTCCTCACGTGGGTTCCAAGCGCGTGGCAAACACCTCTCCCGGCTCCTCGTCCGCGTCCGGGATGCTCATGTGAGGCTGAGACTGCGTCCTTTGCACACATGCAGGCTGCCAGGCTTATGGGTCTGTATCTTGCCGAAGTCACAACTTCTGTATGCGGAAAAATCGCTTCAGCCCGACTCCCCATCCGGGCTGATCTGCTTGATGTGCTCGTCGCTGCTGTTCCTCTTGCAAAAAGTCTGGGGATGAAATCTGAGGGTAGGTTCTGCGCCAGCTTTTCTGTACCGTGTGCACCCGTATCCTGCAGACGTCCAGCAGCATGATGCCTGCTCTCGACATCTCTATCATCCCCATCGCCTGGCCAGGCGCAGGACTCACATGCACTTGCCGGGCACAGCAGCCGACCACAAACTACTGATTGCTGAAAACTCCCAAAAAACAAGAAGGTATTCTTCCTTATCAGGGTAGTATAGGGATTACTATTCTTAATTCTTTTGGGGTGCTTAAGCAACTAGTAGCAAAGGCAGCACAGCACAAGCCAAGGTTGAACGGAAAGTCTCGAAGCAAGCAAGCGCCACCCCGCGCTGTGGCTACAGAGGTGATTTGGATCTTGCTCGGTTCCAGGTTGGCAGGACCTTAAACGCATCTTTCTGCTAGAGCCTTAGAATGTAGATACCGACTGATGACGCTCTGCAAAAGCTCTCAAGAAGGAGGCGGACATAATTGGTCAGATTTTGACCAAGCCCCCGGCAGGAAGACCAACGCTCGACAATACCGCAGACCGGTCCACCCTCGACGAAGTGGACAAACCTCGTTCACACAGTGCCAATCTCAGCTGCTTACATGTTCGGTGAGAGACTGTGCTTCTTCTCCTCAACTGAGCCTCGTTCTTCATTTTTCTAATACTAGAAAATTTGATCGTCGGGCCTCTTTCTTCCCTCGGGCACGTTACCCCCCCGCCCAATTTCTACGGAGCCGGAAAAAAACGTGCACTTCCGGTTTCACCATCTATGCAGTTGTACCCTGGCTTCTGAAGGGCTCCCCGAAAAGGTTAATTCGCCTCGGCTTCGGCCGAAGCGTCTAGAACAAGCAGGATCTGGTCTATACCCTTCCAGGGCCCCCCCCTAGACCTGCCCCCCCCCCCTTCACGCTGGAACTCCTCCCTCAGGTGTGTCGGCCCGAACCCCATCATGTTCTCTCTCCCTGCCACGGACGAACGAACACAACCTAGGCTGGCATGCCGTTTGACAACCCACGCAACCTGCCCCAAAACGTGCAACCAGGCCACGTGTTCTTAACAGTGACAGGAATGTCCGGGATGTCCTCGTATCCTTCAACTTGGCTTCTCCTTCCCAAAGGAGACTAGTACTGACTCCGAATTTTGCACCACTTTGTTGCTGATGACACCAAGAGTTGGAACGACTCCGCTCCCCAAAAAGTTCAAGGGTCCTCATCGTCCTTGACTCATCCGCACTGGTAGGCGAATGGACGACTAAGGTTGACACAAGATGCCTTAGCCAATGCAAGCATCTGTCCTGATCCCGCGGCTATCGTCCATTCAAGGGGTTGCTCGCTGACTCCTTGACTCTTTGCCATCAAGATGCCAACCTTGACTGCCAGCTGTCGTCTCTGGAAAGATGTGCTTGCCCAGCGAAGGATGTTCGACAGAAGGGTGTCAAACGTCTGTACAACTGCAGTGGCTGTCATGTGGTGCTGACGCAATGGCTAGATGGTGTGGTACTGCAAAGTTGGGGTAATCTACTCCTCATCAGTTCCTGATGTTGCATCCAGGCTTGAGCCGAGAACGCCGAGAAGCCGTCAACGTGTCAAATCATGTCAAATCCCACATCGGGCACTACGAGCTCCACTCTGCAGCCACGTTAAGAGCTTGGGAACCGACGGCGTCGGCACGGCCTTGGCCTTTGGCAAACCTTCCAGCCAGCTGCAGGATCCAAATCTGAAAAATCCTCCAGGTTTACTGCTCACACAGCAACAGAATCTCTTGTCTTGAATTTCTGGGCCTTCATCGGCATTGCGCGCGTCCCGCTGCATTCGGAAGGCTAGACCATGATCCGCATACGTCGGCCTTCAGCGGCTTGGGCATGCCGATTACAACACATTCAGGCGCCTGAAGCTGGCCCGAGAATATCCGCAGTTCTACCGGGTTCTCAGCTGATATCTGCGAGTTTCCAGATGCTCCTGCTTTAGATTCCATCGAACATTCATGCTGGGACTGTTTGTTGCAGGCATTGGCAAGCTCATGACGGACGCACGTTGACAGACAGGATCAGCTGGGCATTGCGGAACTGAGACAAAATGCCACACGTCGCACGATGCGGGCGGCATCGCAGAGGCAATGCTGATTTAGCACTCTTGCAGGGTTGTCAGGAGCTCCTGTGCATGCACGAGGCCATCGGACACGCGAGTCATCTGCGGCTGCAGCCTCGGTAACGCGAAAGGGCATGGAACTCTGACGCGTGTCAGGCATTGGGGAGCGACGTAGTTGGCTGCTCCCGCACGTAAGAGCAGTAGGGGGTCGACCTCACGCCAGAAAACATCTGCAACGCATCTGCTCCAGCACAAAGCAACTACCCCCCCCAGCACATGCTTGTGCTGCTCCTGGCCAACACAATGTGGCCTGAAAGCTCCAGCTGACAGTGTTCGCACCAGAAGGGTCTGAGCAAAGTGGGCCCCGGGTGTCTTGAAAGGCCGGCTTCCGTTCCACGCCTGTACGCCTGTACGCTGATTTCACAGCAGGAAGACCTTGTAAGATATTGTAAGCTTCTCACCATGGCGGGCATATTGTGGCAATTCCATCCACCTTCAAGCCTCACTGCCAATTCTATTTCAGGCCGCACGGCAAAATTGGCTCAAACCGATGTGCAGAGATGCTGAGGAAGTGGCGCGAGTGCAGATGATTGGCTGTGTTGTCCGTGCTTCGGGGTGCCTTTGTAACCGTAACACTCACATGACTTACAGAACTCGCGACCCACTCCGGGCGGCAGCACCACGAGGTCCGGCCTGCTGCCTGCGTCGCCTCTCAGAGGCGCTATGCACGCTTCCGGACGGGTCCTTTGAAGGAGGCGTCCTTGCACATCTGTTTGACATCTGTTCCACGTCTCACAACTGTCTCACATCGAAAGGACCTCCAGGAAAGCCCTGAGTGCCCAGCGACAAGCGAGCGTTGGTAAGGCGTGACCAGTCATACCTCTTGTGACTGCAAATCAAGAAAGCAGTAACTGGCATCCCGTCAGGACCAACGGATCATGCGCAAGAACTGGTCTCCGGTGGTCACTCGATGAAGTTGCGACGATATTCCGTGCCCATTTACAGATGATGACAATTCAGCCACTAACGGCCCCACCTCATGCATCGTGTGCTGACAGTATGGGGAAACGTCTTTCGTAACCACTCCATGCATCCATAGGACCTTCTTCTATCTTGAGCCATCGGACAAGGGCCAGATACTGCTCCGCCGCATATGTTGGGTTCACAATTTGTCGCCAGAAGCAATCAGACAAGAAAGGTGACAAGCCAAAGCCAAAACTGCACTTTCCCGCAGGCTTGTGGAAGCATCAGGAAGTATGGGAATTACATGCCATAACAATAATCATCTCACGCCGGCCAACTACCTGGTGTACCTGCGCTGCGTCAGCATTTATCTCTCGAACCAAGAACACACACAGAGAGCGACAGACAAAAAGCATAACTGAGACGAGGACTGTGGCCAGTGAGATGTTGGCCCTGGTTCTGTGTGCTGTACAAGGCCTCGTGATCAGCAGCCGCCGAACGCTGTCGATTCGTAGGAGGCACTCATGAACTCCCGGTGCAGTGGTTTCAAAAGTCACTTGCAAACCAAAGAATGTAGTACACCATTCAGCTTGCAGAGATGGATGGAGCCTGGCTCTAGTCCTGCATGCCACAAGCAGCCGCCTCCTCCAGGCCGCGCGGAACTACTGCAGCTGGCTGTAGCACCCGCTGCCACCTGGCGTGCCGTTGCCCGCAACGCTACATTCTCTGTGTGTATGCGTGTGTGTCTCTACATCGTTGCACATGCCCCAAATCATAATGCTGGGCCATCTTGCCTGAACAGGTGCAGGTGAAGCGGTTGCAGCTTGATGCTGCTTAAATTCCTCAGCCAGACTGCCGAGAGCAATGGCAGTCCAGATCAAGCTCATGGATACTTATGGTTTCGAGCCTCGGCTCACGGAATTCGAACTTCTGCAGCCAAGGATCAGGTCTAAATCGCAAGTCAGCTACCCTTGCAGCTGTTGCGCCAACGGGTTCTCTGCTGCAGGAAGCGGCGAACCCTCATCCAGAGGGCCGTTGGTGAACTCAG